>JAODXP020000013.1:1956058-2006058 GCA_027497455.2 Sardinella longiceps | reverse complement strand
AGACCTAAGCTATAGAATGCTGAATGTGTCAGGACGAGATAATCGGAAAACAAAACAACACAACAGCGTGGATACGAGAGAGAGTAGCCTATCTGTAATGTAGACTAGGTTCACCACCTTCTGCAATGATTTTGTGTGTGCAGTGGACTCACAATATCTTACAGTAATGCACTCGGTCAGACGCCAAAGTTCATATTGTGTCTCTTTCAACTTTTTTATTTCAATTTGGTCTCAGGCTTTGGTCTAGTGATGAGCAATTTTTTTTTCTCTTAGAGTGGGACCATAGAGAGCAATTCCTTCACTTTCCCTGGCTGCTAATGGAAATGCCCCAGGGCCATTGCAGGGGTGAATCTTGGGTAATTTCAGAAGCTGGATTAAGACGTGATGAACATGAAAGTGGAGCTCCGGCTACAGCATGTAATGTCAAAGTGCCTACCTCCTGAGAGCATCTGCATGAGTGAGCGTCATAGGGGAGATAACGGCCTACGTAGGACAGCACGCTACCTACAGTACCCTAACCCCCTCCAGAAGAGCTTTAGGTAAACGGTGGATGAGAGAGAGATATACTGCAGAGATAGATAGATAGATAGATAGATAGATAGATAGATAGTGAGAGACAGAGAGAGAAAGAGAGAGAGAGAGAGTGAAGCTGCAGTCCCTGCAGATTCAGGTGATAGATGAGAGGAGTGAGTGAATGTGTGCATGTGTGTTTGTATGTGAGAGAGAGAGAGAGTGAGATATGACTAAAGCCACTTAAATGTATGGTTCATGAATCACTGCATGATGCAACGTGGTCCTGTCTCAGTTGTGATGTCCAACGGCCAGGTTTCAAAATACCTCCAGTGGCTACACACTGATTTTAACCATGAAAGTGTACAAATAGCATGTGCAAGAAAATGCCTGTCATGCAAGCAGAAAACTGAGAGGAGTGAAGACTACCTACAGTACATAGCACTTTCCCACCTCTGCAAAAAAAAGGGAGAAAAGAAATAAAGGCAAGAAAATCATATAAATCTGCTTTTCAAGTCTGTGTGTTTTCAGTGCTAACATTTGTCCTTGAGTTGCTCACACAGCGACACAGACATTGTTGAAACAGCCTCAAGAACACAAATAATAGACCGCTACAGCAATTGCAACATGCATGTCTAGTCTAGCTCCTTGACAGAGACGGCATCTAGCACGTTGTTGGACAGTTATGACACATGCCACATCCAAATGGATGTCAATGCAATCCATCAATAATTAGTAATCTTTTGCCAGTGTGAGAAAAGACATTGACTGGTGCTAGCACCACAGTGGAGGAAAATAAAAGTTACACGAGAGCCGTGCTTCATTGACTCAACAGCTTCTCCCACAGTATCTGAATACACACAAATCACAGATGTACAATTATCACCTCCTGGTATCTCTAGTGCTGCAGTTGACGAGGCAGTGTTCAGTCCAACATCAATTCTTTATGACTCATGAATGTTTCAGCGGTAGCTCAACAGGGAAGGTTTGTGTGCGTGATATTTATGGGGAAATAACACATGATGTTTTGATGAAAGACGGAGAGAGACAGAGGCAGCTACCTCGCTATCAGACAGTGTACTTAGCTATCTACCTACAATAGTTTCCACCACTGTATCAAATGCAACAGTGCACCTGACGAACTCCCCTAAGAATATTTCACATAGCTTTACTTATGAAGATGTTATTGTGAAGTACATCATCCAACCTTCAGTAGTGCATTAGGTCAAATAGTGAGTCATCCATTCAGAACAGTGGACCGCACATACTGCCGAGCATTTTCTGTATCTAAGTTCATGAATTACTAAAATAACTTCTCTGTGGTTTATCAGTCTTCACCAGGGATTTTAATATCACAGACTGCAGCTCATACAAATCCCCATTAAACCACACTGACATGATGACTACAGGGAGATTTCAGTATATGGTATTTCTGTGATCCTGTCTAGCTCAATTTATGTAAAAGCTTAAACCAAGCCTCTACCAGTTAGGCACCTTATCCTGACTATACAGCCATGCAAGATACCATGTTGCCTGCCAAGCATAATTCTTGATCAAGTCTCTCAAACTGAAGCATCTCAAACATTTACATAAAATAAAATAAATCATAACAATGTATGCATAATCATGATCCCAACACCACTACATAGATATGGCAATTTTATTTAGCAGAGTAACACATTAATCAACAGAGGATACAATTAATAAAAGTTTAAAGCAGATGAGCAAACAAATAAACAATGAAGCTACAGTAACATGTCCAAATCTTTTCAGCAGACTTACTTACATTTCTAAAAAGGTAGCATTTTTGCAGAAGGCACATAGCCTGATATGATCTTACTTAAAATGTAGTGAAAACAAGCAAGTAGCCTACCACTATATCCATTCAATATTGGAAAAGGACAACTAGTGAATTAAACATAAAGATTACTGCCATTCTCTAAGTAGGCTAATCTATTAGTTCCCATGCAAAGCTCTGACGACTTGAGTTTATTCATAATCAAAATAGGAGGATCTTTTCAGCAAAAGATGGCAACGTGTTCGTTTTGAAGCGCTTGTTACATTTTGGTGGGTGGCTAATGGCATCAATGTCAAAGCCTTGACATGCGCGCAAAGCTCTGAAATCTCTCAACGGAGGAAAAGTAAAGTGTTTTTGCAGTATGAGAAGAAATGTCCAAAGCGCAACCAGAAAGACAGGCAGTCCCTCCGAGAAGACGCATTTTCCATTCAATGCGCAAAATTCTGCTCTTTAAGTTTTCGGTATATTGCATTCTTTCAGAAGAAAAAGAAAAAGAAGACCAGGCAAACATAACAAAATGAGTTGACAAGTCGGGAAACATTCATGAGGCTCCAATGTTTTCGTAAAGAAAATACCATAAATGCCGAAAAACCAAAGAGAAACCAAAATAGAGAGAGAGGGGAAAAAAACTGTGAATAGCTGTCGCGATTTTTGAAGAGGTATCTCATGACGTGACTCATAATGTTAACGTTTTAAGTTGCCTTAAAAATATTGTCTCTGACTGGAAATGCAGTCTTATATCAACCGCATTGCTATGCGCTTGTCTGCAGGCGCGCGAGCGTTGTCAAGCTTGGCGGTAGCCTGTGTTTACGTCTGCCGGTTATTGGCGTTTCAGTTGTGTATGTGTATTTGACATTAATCTTATAATAAAATACGCACACCAAAATCTTCATGAAGAAACATCCTATTAAGCATTTGCCTTTGTGAAAATGTATTAAAAATCGGTGTTAGAAGTAAAGCACGTAAATGCAGAAAAAGGGAAAAGAAAAGAGGGAGGCATAAACAAAAAGAAGAAGAAAAATACAAAGAAGAAAAGATTAAGAGGTTGGAAAGTTACTCACCAGGGAAAATCTGAGAGAGAGTAAAAATGTTGAAAGAGCAACAAGAGAGCGACAGAAGGAGAACGCAAGAAGCAGCGGAAACTGCAGCGCATGAACAGGCATATCTCTACCCTGTACTCAAGTACTATCGGACTGGAGCAAACCATTACGTCCAAATGGGGGAGGATTGAGCTAGAATCAACTGTTTGATTACAAGATGAGTACCGTTACGGCTGAAACCTTGTTTAATTTCGTTTTAAACTCACATTCAGCCTTTTGTTGTTGGTGCAACCTGAAGTGGAATAGCTATTTATTTGATCATTCTCATCATTTTTACCCTAGTTGTAAATTGTATTAAAGTGGTGTAGAATTAGACTACTCAGTAGCATTGTCCCTGTACACATCAATGCCACAACCAGACTTCTGGTAGCCAAAATGTAAACACTAAAACAAGACCAGTTACAGAAGATGTATGTCATTACAATTATGTTATCGGTAATTCAGCTTGGTTTTAAGCTACAGCAGGTTGATCAGTTATTGTTAGTTAAAACTGGATACATTAAGAAATATCCATCAGGGAAATATCAGGCTATTAGGCTACAGTGCCAGCCCCAGGGGAGCGTGTCTATGTTCCCACAGCTCTATGTTCCCACAACTCTATGTTCCCACAGCCCTATATTCTCACATTTCTAAGAGTTTTTTTTCTTTCTTTCTTCAAAGTTAGGTAATAGTCCCACATTTCTACCCCTGCCTGGTAGACCCCCTATGTAAGTCCAAGCAAGATTCGATCTTTGGTATTATTTGCCCTCAATGGTGCCTTCCAGGTAGTGGGGTTTAGTTTTGCATCCACATTCCACAACGATTTTATATTCATCCACCTCAGTGATCATTCTTTAAATCGACCTCAGCAATCATTTTTGGAATCCGTTTCAGAATCATCCATTCTAATATGAACGGAAGGGATAAATGGATAAATATCACCTGTGTTGGTGTAAACATGCCCTTATCGGAACATATTGCTGTGGGAAAATAGGGTCTAATCTTTTTAAAAATCTTTGTAATGTGAGAGAAAGCGGGACTGTGGGAACATAGGGCCCAATTTCCCAAATTTTCTAAGAAATGTGGGAACATAGGGTTGTGGGAACATAGGGCCTAATTTCCAAAAATTCTGTCAAAAATAAAAATTCCTAACAAATGTGGGAACATAGGGCTGTGGGAACATAGGGCTGAGGGAACATAGAGCTGTGGGAACAAAGAGCTGTGGGAACATAGAGCTGACCCCAGCCCCAGCCCCTTATTGAGTGTTTGGGATGACATCTGTCATACTAGCCCACTATCTCTACAGACTACTATGTACATTAGTAGAGGACTACGCCAACATGCTCAGGTCGACATGGGTTAAGCCGTGAGGCCACTCGCTCTATTAATGCATAGCGGCACAGGGCCGTTTCAAGGCACGTGGGGAGCCCCAAGCGGACAGGGCATGGGGGCCCTTCACCTCCCACAAACACCTACATAAACCACATTGTTATAATCTTCCAGCAACTGTCATTATTTGTGTTGAACTTGCAATTGTCTAACTCTTGTCATATTTTATTGAAAAACACCACCAACTAAACTACTAAAATGATTAAACATTCATTTTAGTCATTCTTGGGGGCCCCTTTCAGGCTGGGGCCCCAGGCAATTGCCTGGTTTGCCTGTCCTGTTGCAACGGCCCTGTAGAGGCATGAGCAGCCTGTGTGGGCAATGCTGTAGCCCTGGTGAATGTTGCACACACATCTCTCCCAGAGGACTGTTGGACCTCAATGAAAGCTTTCCAGCACGCATGTTCTAGGCCAGCTCCAACCTATTTGCTATAAGCGCCAACGGCATAAGTGTATAAGCTCTGAAAGGTACTGTAAGGATAAACTCTGCTCCCATTCAAGGCCAGGGTTTTCATGCACAGCCATGACTCTCTAGCCCTGGGTTGGGAGAGGACAGCAACATACGCAGGTTTGAGGGTTCTTCAGAACCTGCCAGAATATATATATTTTACACCACTGTGAAACCTGCATGTTTATGTTGTGAGTCATGTGGTGTCCAGACCCCAATAAAGGACTCCACCACAAAAATGTAATCCGACCAAACGCTGTCCATATTGACAACTATGACTGTCATATGCTTGAGTAGGCATATTTCAAGTTCAAGTTTATTTAGCCATGTCAACAGTATAGAATACAGTTGCTAGGAATGTACTTTGGTGTGCTCACACATTCAACAATACAACTAGACAACACAAAGGCAGGGGGGCACATAAATAACAGGGAATGACATACAACAACATTGTAAAGTGCAGTTCAAACATTGAAAGTGCATTGGCTGTGCAGAATACAGTTACATTGTGCAAAAAGGCATAAGAGGTAGAAGGGCCAGGTAGAAGTAACTGTAAAGTGCTAGTGCATATTCAAGTGGCAGATGGCTTGCGGGTAGGTGCTGTCCCTGAAGCGTGTGGTGTTGCATGGAATGCTGCGGTACCTTCTTCCTGAAGGTAGGAGTATGAATAGACAGTGTGCTGGATGTGTTGGGTCAGAGATGATGTTCTTGGCTTTCCTGGCAATTCTGGTGTTGTAATGAGAGGCTATGGTGGGGAGACTGTGGCCAAAGATTTTGGAGGCCCTACGTACCACTTTCTCCAGATGTTGCTTATCCTGGCTGGTGGAGCTGCCATACCAGACCAAGATGGAGAATGTGAGCACGCTTTCAATGGTAGCACGGTAAAAGTGGATCATGCCTGCTTGACTGACCCCAAATTTCCACAGCTGTCAGAGGAAGTATAGTCTTTGGTGGGCTTTTGAGATGATGAGACCAGATGAAATGACTGTATGATTGGTTGGAGCACAATGCAGCTGGACACTGTATATACATTAATGTTAATTAAGATGCAGTGTTTCAAATCAAATAAAGCAATTATTTTTCCCCTTGTGGGTCTGCCAGCCCTTCCTTTTGTGTTTTGGTGTCAATGACACCACAATATGCCTTTTATTTCCACACACTCAACAGTCAACAGTCCTAATCAACTGTGTGCAATAGAAAGTGGATTTACTATGAACCTCTGACAACCAGGGTTCAAATGACTATCTTCCAGCCACTGACAGATACATTTGCGAAATACACCAGCCATTCAAGAGTAAATCAATAATTTCTGTTTGAAATCTACCAGCCACCTTTAAAGTGTGGATGCCAATTCTGAGCCCTGCTGACAAAATGTCTATAGTGTTTTGATGTTGGAGTAGTACAAGTATGTAGCATGGGAGTGTTTGTCTGCTGACCCTGTCAAACACGATACTCTAACATGCACAAAGGCACACACTGATATGAGAGGCACGCTATGTCTGAAAGGCATGCTACTCTGTCTGAGTGAATGAGCTTGTTACTAGGGCACTTTTTTTTCTGATAAGACACTGGCACAGTTGGAGTCAGGCAAGAGCAGGAGGTGCATATGTGAGTGAGAGGAGTTGAGTAGATGAACATCGCAAACAGTACGCTACTCTACAGAAACCAAAAGAAAGATGTTCAAAATTAATGCACAAATGAATTGAAACATGAAAAGTAAATAAATTACCTGTATTAAATTCCTCTGAATCACATTTTACATATTTTAAATGAGTCTGAGACACAGAATGATAAGACAGCACAGGCAAGAAGTCTGCATGTGACTGCATTAAAGATTTCAAGCGTCAGTAGTGCACATAAGATTTCACACATCTGTTGGTGTGGCAGCTTTGCCAGCTCTGCAGCTTGGCGTTGCCCTCTGGGACTTCTGCGTTTCTCCCAGCGATGCCTTGATGAGTGGAATCCGGTTAGTCGTATATCATCCTGAAAAAGACATCCCATTAAGAATGAGGGGGGGAGGGGGATCCAGAGGGGAGGGACAGTGAAGTGTTCAGATTGGAACTCACTGATAGAAATTAACACTCATGTTTAAAGATATGAATTTTAAATACATACATGGTACATTTACCAGCTTAGTTTTTTTATGGTTTGGGTGACCCCATAATGGGGCAAATTAAGGCTTTTTTTTCCTGATTTCTCTTCGGTCTGTTAGTGAGTGTACCTTGCTGTAGAACGAAACCAAATGTAACTCACATGTGAGCCTCATGACATTGTGTTTCTTACCTTGTCAGTCAATATAACTATTTGAAAATTATCACTACTGGTTCATATTATTGTGAAAATGTAAAAAAAATATATCAGCGTGGAGTGGAGACCCTTTGATTATCATGAGCACTCTGATTACACCCAGAGTAAAGTCTTCTATTCTAGTGTTGGTTTCAGCGTCACAAAGATTGTTGATGTTTGTTCAATCAAATTGAACCCCTCTATGCTCTGCAAACTCAGTAGTTGAGGTTGGGTCCTTTACAGAGGCAGGTCTGTACAGTGTATGAACACAAGGGATGATTCTGGCTATTAACTGAATAGATCATCTGAAGCCTATTAAGTCATCAGATGAATCTGCCAAAAACATTTGAGATCATAAACAGACAGTGCCCAAGCATCCAATCCCACATGACAGAAGCGTTTTCTGTGGCCTCTGCAAATTTAATTTTTTCAGGCTTGTCATAAGCGCCTGCAATGATGGGGCAATGAACAGACATATTTTTACCATACCATAACCATGCTCCACCATTAGGGCGTTTCATTTTTTGCAAAAGATTTTCAGATGCGCTCTTCTTTAAACCAGTGAATCTCCCACATGATCTAAGCACACAGTAAAAATTTAAGCAAAATCTGTCGATCCTACCGCTGTCTTTTTTGGCCTATTAACCCTATGGGGAAATGCCCATTTCCGCCTAAAAAAATGACTTTTAAAGTGTTCAAAAGTGCTCAAACAAACATGTTTTTAAGGATTTCTTTGGGTGCTGGTTTCATTTTTGATGGTTTTGTAATTATTAAATGTGAGGTTGACATGATGGATGGACATTTTCGGGTTAATTTCCATTAAAATTCTGTATTTTACGTGCTACCTATAGTCAATTAATTCAAATTCAATGCAAAACTATTCTTTGTTTGTTATGAAAAATATATTACTTGGTATATAAAAGGTAGGAACATTTCTGTGATGCTACTTAGTCACAAGGACATCCTTTCTGTGAGAGTCACTTCTGGACACATTTGCAAAGTCCTGAATGTCTATGATTGTCCTCTTGGCTGCATCGTTTACGATGGATACATTGCCGACAACAAGACATTCTGAGGAAATCGGCATCACCTTCTCATTGCTCAGGGCCATTCTGTTGTGAAGCAATGATGTTATACATTTTTACACAAGTTCAAGTAACATTATATTGGTTATGACAACAAAGAATAGTTTTGCAAAGAATTTGAATGAATTGACTATCGGTAGCACATTAAATACAGAATTTTAATGGAAATTAACCCAAAATGTCCATCTGTGATGACTACAAAACCGTCATGAATGAAACCAGCACCCAAAGAAATCTTTAAAAACAAGTTTGTTTGAACACTCACAAAAATATTCTTTTTTAGCCGTAAATGGGAATTTCCTCATAAGATGTCAAACCTTGACGTATTTTGCTGAATTTTTTACTGTGTGCTTAGATCATGTAAGAGAAGAGCGTGATCTGAGAACTTTCACAAAAAAATAAACACCTATCCACCATGCTCTAAAAATAAATCTGAATCTATACTACTGCATGCAAGTGTACTTTGATAATGTGAAGACCATCCTGTAATAACTTCTTCTAGTCATAAATAGCTGGTACAGATCTCACATTTGCCAGCAAGAGAGATACACTGAAGTGAACTGCATATCTAAAATATGACACACAAAAAAAACAAAACAAAAAGACTTCAGAATAAAATCTGTTATTTTCCACACACACAAAAAAATCTATGATTGCATGAGGAGTGGATATCAGTGTAAACATAGCACATCGATTGTAGTCAAACACCAGCAACCTCCAAAATATTAGTCTGAGCTTTTCAACATTCAACCAAGTCACTCAGGGAAAGCTTTCAAAAAGAAAATGGCTATTGTCAGAAATCCCCATTTGATGGCTTGCTGTGTTGCAGCCTTTGTGGATCAGTGTGTGGATCACCTATCATTACCATCAGTATAATTTTGTTCCCTTCTGTGTTTTGGAGCCATAAATCAGAGTTGCTATAGATACACCAGGCACAAGCAATTTGTGTGATAGGAGCCTAACACTCTACCTGAAGGCCAG
The DNA here is from genome assembly GCA_027497455.2 of Sardinella longiceps. Lineage (NCBI taxonomy): Eukaryota > Metazoa > Chordata > Actinopteri > Clupeiformes > Clupeidae > Sardinella > Sardinella longiceps. The sequence goes on along the minus strand of JAODXP020000013.1, from coordinate 1,996,483 downwards.
TCCCATAAATATAGGCAGTTTGGGCGAAAGGCATTTTGCCTTGTATTAAATTACTTTGCATGGGAGTATTAGTCACCTGTCAGAAGCTGCTGTTGCAGTTGTGCATTATCAACTTTACGCTGTTCAAGTGGTGCAGATCCTATTTTTTGCACTCGCCACTTTTGAACCAAAACTTCATCCTAACATTCAAACACTTCATTATTGTTATGCTTTGTAGAGCACTGCTAAAAAAAATGCCCACAGATACACACAGTTTTCAGGACATTGGTACTGTAATCTGTTTAGCGTGGTGGGATAATGTACCACCAGGTTGCAGTGGTGTGTTTTATCTTTGACTGATATAAAATGAAGATGCTGTGTACCTGTATATGTATATGTATATATAATAAGACATATATAATATGCACCTGTAAAGTTACAGGTACATATTAATTTATGTTTATCAATAATTGGAACTTATATGCAACAAAGTCAAAGCCTTACCATCACCCATGTAGTAGTAAATCTCACTTTCAACAACAGCAACAAAACTGTGTTTTAACTGTGCTTGTATAAAAAGTGCAATTTATTAATTTGTAATGTCCCAGAGTCAGAGCACTGTGATGTAATGATGGAGGAAAAGCATTTCCAGCATTCCCAGAGCAGTAGCCCTTCCCCATCGATTAGTGTAAAATCATAGGCCTAAGTGATTATATTTTTCTAAATCAATATATTAACCTGTGTTAATGGTCAGGGAAATTATGGTAATGAAAATGTTGTTACATAGAAGTCAGTGATTTAAAACATATATATGCAGGACAGAAAAGAGAGATAGAGTTAGATGTAAATACAGTGTAATGTAGGCTCAATAATAGAAAAAAAAGGTCAGAAAGGTTTTTGTTTAGGAAAGGTTTCCTTTCCTTTCCCATGGTGTTTAGTGTTCTGAGCTAAGCCCATCTTTTAATATAGTGTATAAACATATATCTAGATGAGACAGAGCGAATGGTTTATCAGTCTAGACCCTGTAGTGACCAGAATTTTGCTGCAAAACCGATGGGCCGGACATTCATGCCATTTAACTGACAGTGTTCTCCACACTCTCTCTTCCAATCAAACCGTGCTGCAACTCTAGCTCTCGTCCCTCAACAGTAAATAAATCATGGTACCTTGGCTGTATTGAATAATAGGGCAACTCTCAGAGTATTAGCATTTTAATAGTTTGGTGTGTGGGGTCAGTGCTGTGAGAGGGATAAGAGAATGCTGTCTCTGTGTTAGCATATATACATTAGCACACTTGCAAAGGGAACAGGCAGTCTATCTCAAGCGGTTATTGTCCTGCAGGCTCCATTTCACCCTAAAAGGAAAAGCCTCAGGGATCTGAGAATAAAATCAGTGAGGAAATGGCCAATCAGATGGCACTGCCAGGCAGAAATCATATTAAATCCATCCATGAATGAAGCAAGACAGTTCAAGCCTCTCAAGAGTATGTATATGTTTGGCCTTGTCTTGCAGCTTTTGGGTATGAAGCCAGCCTCAGGAAAGAGCAGTTGCTTATTCAGAGCCGGGTTGGGGGGAGAGGCAGAAGTGAGTATGGAAATAGTGCATGAGTAAGAACCTTTAAAGTAGAGGAGCCCGCTAAAAAGCCAGCTCCCACACAGCCACAATTACATGAGCACATTTAGAGGGAGCGAACACTGGAGGTGAACTCTCGGTTAATGATGTATTCAATAATATATTGATGTGTTCTTCTGGTCAGACTTATAGGCTTCGCAAAGCTTTTTCTCAATGTCGCCTCGGCGCTGGGGAGAGACTGCAAGAAGATGACGCATCCCCAGCCATTTCACTGATTTAAAGCCGTTGCTTTTCACCGAGAAAATTTTTCACAGCGCACTAGCACATATTAGACACCATGCAGGGGATCCCAGGAATGTGGAATTGCAGTGATGTGTGTAGGCAATGAGCATTTATAAATGGTAAGGTGAGGTCTGTAAATTTCTTTTGGCAGGAGCATGAGAGGGGAGACGATGATTGAGCCCAGTCCATCTTTATTTGTCCATATTTGTTGTACACTAGAATCCAATTAGTGTCTCGGCTTCTCAGTAATATAAATTGAAGTCTGCATGCCTATACATAGTATATCTCTAATTTGATTTCCTGGAGATGTTGACAGCATAGCAATGATAAGATCCTGGTACATCAGACTACAGACTGATGTCTTCATCACAAATCCCAGCGTTATAGTGGCCAAAAAAATGTGACAGCTTGGTCAGTAAGATCAATTTAAGGAAAAAGAGCTGATAATTGTGGATTGAAGGTATTCACACTTAATCAGACTCACGTCAGATGATTTGTTACACTGCAAGCATTTGCACTCTCCATCTGAAAGCTCAGGAGAGTTGTTTCAGAAGACTGGACATCATCGAAAATCCTTATAATTGGACAAACCACTTATCTGTCATCTTTCTTCAACCACTCACATCAACCAGCCCGTAACAAAAGACTGCATCCCATGATGCAACGCGATTTCTAATTTCTCAATGATTCCAAACAAACATGAACATCAGTGTCTGTGGCATAATAGAGTGGGCAAGCCGGTTTTGACCTGGTTCAGGGAGTGAAAGCGGCAGTCATTTTTCGCCATTGAGAAATCGCTCAATCTCGCTTTAAATATCGCTTTAAAATATAACGTTGTTAAGTTGTGTTTCATGCGTTTGTAAGAGATGAGCTACGTCACGTTTTTTAAATTCCTTCCCGGTGATCCCTACTGTCTCCTGATTGGTTTGTCTGTTCCATCTCGGTCCTGAAATCCTTACCACCGGGGGTGATCTCAGATGCTTGCGCGGAGCTGCTTGCAGCGCAGCACCTCATCTGACGAGGTTAATTCACACGAACACCTCATTCAGCTCGTCTTTCACTACACAGTATGATCATTGGTTCATCAGTTATACATAACTAACCTGTCTCACAACCTGTGCCATATTCCCTATTAGGTATATATTACTACAGAACCTAGTTTGGAATTGTTTCAACTGGCTATACTGACTTTTAAACAGTAACCAGTAAGCAAACTGACTTAGTGTTGAAGAGTAGGTTATCAGTATGACATTACATTCTTTTTTTTAAATAAATGACCTTCCTGAGGAAAGAACAGCAAAAAAACATAGCTTTGACGTCAAACTGCAATGAGCCCTATGAAGAAATAAAAGAATAAAAAGTGTTTTAGGATGCTGACCATTTTCATCATCGCCATGTGCATTTCTTCCTTCCATCATTATAATCATCACCATTCTACCGCTGCCCAATTTCAAAGACAACCCCTACTAAGTGCACATCGAAATGACATTTTTTGAAAAAATAAAATAAAATAAAAAATAACAGAAAAGAAAATAACACAGACATTTCAACTGAAGTTATGCTCCTTTATAAAAGAGATGCATATAAGGCCCTATGTCATCATGACATGATGCGCACTGGGAGTGCTGACAGTAAGCTTGAGGCATAGGGTATGAATTTTGTTAAGAAAGAAAAAAATGTGTAACGATAAGTACAAATTCATCCCAGGGAATTCAATTCAATCAAATTCAAATCAATATAGCAGCCTGTTATCCTAAATCTGCTACAGGGCTGGTCAGTGTGTTGTCAGTAGTGCTTTCAGCCTTACAACACAACCTGTCTATAACATTTAGCAGCAAATGATAAGGGCATGGATTAGCTGCAAAAACCGCATTTTGAAAATTGTGTTTGCTTTACTGCATTGCGGGTTTCATTATGATCCTTTGGGCACTAAAGTTGACTATGCAATGTTTTGAAACATTTTGCTACAGTTTGTATGAAACGTATATATAAAAAAATTTACTAGATGAACAACTGCATTCACCCTTCTTCTTTCAAAGATTTCTTCTGAGCGATTGTCAGTCCTCTTTTGTTAGTCACCTTGGTAAAAACTTTTATAAATGCATAAATGTGAGTGTGATTTCAACCCCTGTTGTTATAGGTCACTGAGTTGTGTTGGTAGGAAAGTACAAAAAAAATGTGGCAACGTGGAAACTGGCAGCAGTATTTATTGGAAATGTGGTACTGCATTCAACGGCTCATAACACTGGGCCTTCAGCCCCCCACCCCATATTATTTAACCCCCTGTGCTATACACACACATAACAATCAATCACACAAAGCCACATATAAGATGTTTTTTTTAGGGCTTTTTGCCAAAATTGTATTCATAGTAAGGTTTAGCGGGATCATTGTTCAGAGAAATATCCAAGTGATAATTGAGGAGGTCGAAGGCATTTTGGTGCCATGATGAATATGATAACAATACTCTCTCAATGGCTTCTGATTCCACAAGTATAAATCCTAGTGAACAAATAAAGAGTTCAGATGCAAAACCCCCCAACTCCACTTGACCACTTTTTGAGAAAAAGGCCATTTTTTATCAGGCGTTTAGAGTGTTTTGATTTGAAACAGATATTTTAGACATGGCGGGGAGCAGGTTTTATTTTATTTTTTCACAAAAACATTTCATTTACATATTCTAGATTTATACAGGATTCACACAATATCATTAACTCAGTTTTCACAAAAATGGTGTTTAGGGGGGTTTTTGCATCTGAATTCTTCAAATATTGGCAGAACCAGTAGACGAAGTGCTCACCCACCACAAAGTCAACTTAAGCCTATTGAGATTTTGCCCATACTCTGTGCACATAGTGAAAGCCTGTTTCACCAGGCTAGCCAAGATTAGAAAAATTACCAAAAAAGACTAGCAAAAAATTGCTGTATAGATCTTGCATTGTCAACAAATAGGAATTACACTTTGTTTGTACAGCAGCAATACATCTGTGCAATAGATTTCATATCAAAACAGCATTTCAATACAGTTCTGTACAAAAAAAATCACAAATTTAATTCAATTTAATTCAGATTTAACTAGAAAAGCGCTCAGAGAGGGCAGACCTCTGCCAAGGCAATGTTGTCACAGACACAATATAAATTCCAAAATCCAAAATCAGTTCTTGCTTGTCCCAATATACACATCCAAATCCATGCAGTACTTTTTGAGTTATCCTACTGACAGACAAATAAACAGACAGGCAGTCAGACAGACAAACCAATGCGACCGAAAACACAGCCTCCTTGGTGGAGGTAATAAGCTGAATAATTGGAGCTAGAAAAAAATATTCATAGTAGCTGCAATTTTCAGCTGTTACGGAGCTCATCAAATAAAACCATTAAAATATTTTCATTCATAGTCATAATACAAATTTTATTTCACCTTTTAAAGTCCTATTAGGCTACAGCTCACAGTATCAGAAAAGACACCAAGCACAATGCAATGCACTTTGTGGGTCGGCAGCTTTGGAATTTCAGGAAAACCACTTATAGGCGCAGATGGCAAACACTCACATCCAATGGAAAATGGCCTCTGCAGTTTACCAATATTGAACAAACAATATGCATAGCTAATTTTATGGGCTATGCTCTGCAAACTGCAACCCAAGATCCTTTCTAGATATCCAGGCTTTTTAGATAACAAGACCAATGGAAGATGTGCAGTTGATTTCCAGTTAAAAGGAAGTGGGACGTTGAGAGAGAGAGAGAGAGAGAGAGAGAGAGAGAGAGAGAGAGAGAGAGAGAGAGAGAGAGAGATTTTCAGTACTATGCACTGCATAATTTACTCCAATCACAGTAAGAGCAGAGGAGGGCTTAATGCATGCATGTTAATGGATAGGTGATGGATGGATAGATTCTCAGATACTGCATTAATCCATCAACACACCCCACACACAAGCACGTACAGTACCATAGTATGCTGTTGGATGCAGCCTCTGTGTTTTGTATCTCTGTTTCAAGTGCTTGGAAAGACAGTCAAGCTTAAATATACAGTGTTATACAGTAGCTCCGTCACCTTTCAACAAACAGAGCAAAGAAGCTACATTAAATGTGAAAGTCTATATAATTCAGTTCAACTCTTATGCAACACATCTGAAAACAAGACTCACTCAAGACTTTGTGATGTGTTCCATGTCACACTTTCATCATTCATTCAATCATTAATTTCTTATGGCAACATTTCCAGTTATAAAAAAATCACACCTCCTTTCTTTCTCTCTCTCTCTCTCTCTCTCTCTCTCTCTCTCTCTCTGCTTTCCATCTGACCTGGCTTCTTTCATCCCTCACCCATTCTGCATACCTCGTGGCCTATCAGTGCTGCAAAATTTCTACAGTAGGCCATGAAGACCATGGCTTCTTTCATTGCACCCCTCACCCATGGTCTGTGATGCCTCGTGGCCTTGGTGCAGGGGCGTAGCACCAAATTATGGGCCCTATGCACAAGCAGTGACTCAGTAACTCAGCCCCCTTTTCCCCCCACTACAACGCCCCTGCCTTGGAGCCTTACATGAGTCTTTCTCCTGTCCTATAATTTCCATTCAATTGCATAATCTATACTTTTTGTAATGCCCTTGCCATAGCCCTATACAATACATGTCATTATACTTAAACTTTCCACCAGCATTCACTTAGACTCCAGTGGAGTCAAGGAGTCCTGGGTGGCTGTACCAGCATTATTATTGGAGCTGTGGATAGCCGTTTTTGTTGTCTCGCCCTCACACTGTGGACAGTGGGACAGCCATCTCTTCCTGTCAGCACCCCGGCATGAATCTCACTTGTCTGGCGTGGTCGATAACCATTTTCGGTGATGGTCAGCCGAGTGTGCTGTGCGTCTAATAAACGACACAGGTGGACACCAGTAAAAACCCATCACACAGTAGGTCTGATTTTTACCATTACGTGCTTCACTGTTTGTGGGTTGGTGTATATTCATCACTTTTGTATTTAGTTATTACTATCTTTATTGGTCATCAGTCTTCAAAACTGGAATTACTGGAATTAGTCAGCATCAAGCGCAGTGTTTCTCAAACTTTTCCAGATCGAGGACCACTTTGCCCAAAAAATGTTTTTCAGGGACCACCTGCCCTCACGCCCTCTCACCAAGTTTTTAACCAAGACATTTATAGAATAGGCACTTCAAATGCTTTACACTAATAAAGAGTGAATTACAGGTCTGCCTCTTATATTCAGTATAATCTAATAATGACATTGTTTTTGTGTAATCAACTCGCGGACCACTTGAGCTTGCTCGTGGACCACCAGTGGTCCCCGGACCACACTTTGAGAACCACTGATCAAGCGTTATCATCAGTCACGGATCTGAAGATTTCAATTTAACAAGACTTTGGTGCATATTTAAGCAAGCAAACCACTAAGAATTTTGGGCCCTATGTGCCTGAACATTGATAATAATATCAAAATGTTCTCTTTGGGCCCCCTGTCAGTGAGGGCAGTGTTGGGAAAGTTGGGAAACTTTATTTATTTCCAATTGCCCTGCAAGAAACTCTCATACTACTGACAAAGTGATTTCAACATCAACCATTCTTTATTCAGGGAAACTTGACTGAGCTCTAGGCTCTTTCACAGCAATGCCCTGATAGAAAATGACAGTCATAATAATATAAGACAAGATAAACAAAGTAATAATCAATCAAAAATACAGATTTGATGATGATGAGAGAGACAGAGGCCATCTATTGAGATATGTAGCCTATCTGTATCTGCATCAATACTGCTCGGGAACTCCCTCGCCATTGCACCTCTGTCTCACCGCCTCTCACTTGCGCTAGCCTACTTGTTCTAATTTTGAATTTTGCTCGACAGTGCAAAAGGTTTATTTCTCTAGCCTCGCAGGAGATTTTAGCCTAGGCTAGCCTACATCACACACGGGCGTCCATCAGCCACTATAGAAATATCTGTCATATAGAAATAGAAATAGAAACTATAGAAATATCTATCATTTTAACAATCAAGTTAGGCTTACAAACAGATTGAAATCTCTATGTGCCTGCAATACCCCTCTCGGCCATGCAACTTCTATCCACGCAATTCTGGTATGAAAGTAGAAGAAAGCCCATGCAATTGACTGGTTGGGCAATCCTGGATACAGGGCTGTAACCGGGGTGTTTTTTGGCTCTAGTCTCTAGAAATCTGGCACCTTATTGAACAAAATTAAAAAGAGTGAACAGTGTTCATAGCCACCAAAATTATGAACACGTTCATGAACCTTTGTTCATTGAACGCATTTTCTGCTTGACCCATAAAAATCTTGATTTTCTAGGTAAGGTTCTGGTGTTTTCCACTTTAAGCTCCTTTTCTGGGATGTTTAGGATGACACCGGACAACAATCTGGTATTTAGACCCTAACCCTAGGTACCTCATAACTGTGTATATTTCCACTCCATATTTAAATCTGAAACGTTGCACTCTCTTTCCTTTAATTTTTAGCATGGTTTGGCATAGTGATACCACAAGCATTGAGTCTTCCAGCAGAATCAATGGGATTTACAAAATGCCATATAAAACGTGACAAAAGCGATATTTCGCTGCAAAACTTGTTTTGGAACATCAAACACAGGATTGATATTGGACATAGCGAGCCATTCTAAAGCTGAATTGCCAAGACAATGACATGAATGTCATTTTAAGCAATATAGTAAAAAGTGCTCCAGGAGAGCATCACATACCCCACCTTTAACTACCGGAATATACCATTAACATGTGATGGTGTGCCGATGTATGGTATACTGTATACAGTTTTGCATGCAAGCTGTGCTTGTGAGATGGTGCTTAAGATAAAAGGGATACAAAACTACAGCAGGCTCACAAGAGTAATTGAAAATGTGGAAGGAAGGAAAAAAAGGGGGGATGGAGATGCAGCAAAATACTGTTTCTTTCTCTCATCCACTGAGTGCAACCGATTTGACAAAACACCTTGTTCAATATTTGATTTCATTTTGCTCACTTCTTGGGTTGGCAGTGCGAGACTGAGATATGAGGAAGAGCGAGCAGCAACAGCAGCAGCAGCATGTGCACTGCTATCCCTGTGCTGGGTAATTAGCCCAAACCCAGGACACCAGAGAAACCCTGATAAAACGTCTTTGTAGCACGATCCATGCCAACAGACAATGTCAGAACCCATGCCTTATTACATGTAATTTACACAGGCATGAGACAGGGGGAAATGTATGAAAGGTCTTTCAGTATAGACAATCTTATAGGTTTTTAACTCTGAGGAAGATATGTGTTTGTCAATCATATCTGGAAATTGGGGTTTTTAATGTTTGGACTCTGTCAGGTATGCCATGTCCTATAAATTATGTATAGAACGAAAGGCTCTTCTGTTGTATGCACTAGCTGTTGTATTGGGTTTGCCCATGTTGCATCAGATCTCAGATTTTTCAATGTGGACGGCCATGCTCTCTGTGAATTTCTGGACGAGGGGGTGGAACAGGGCTAATGGTTTGCAATGACTGGAAATTTACTCAACCGCTACCATCAGTCTCATACAACTCTTTCGAATACCATGCTATCTTGATAACTGCACCGGTTAAAATGTATATAGTGGTTATTTATCGTCCACCAGGTCAGATGGGCGACTTTGTGGATGAGCTTGACACTCTGCTCTCTTCCATCCCAGAGCATGAATGTCCCATGCTTGTTCTTGGGGATATGAACATTCATCTAGACAAACCTACATCTGCAGACTTCCTAGCTCTGACTCACTCATTTGAGCTGCAGCGGGTCTGCAGCACTCCAACACACAAGGCAGGTAAGGAACTTGATCTCATTTTTACAAGACACTGCAACACAAACTCTCTGGAGGTCACTCCTCTACATCTTTCTGACCATTATTTCATTCAGTTCAAGGTAAGTCTACCTCAGCAACCCTCCGCACCTGTTCCTACGGTTTCCTTCCGTCGCAACCTTCGCAACCTCTCTCCTGCTAACTTTTCATCCCTTGTAGCATCTACGCTTCCGTCTCCTTCCGCTTTTTCTTCTCTCCAGGTCGATGAAGCCACAGAGTCACTCTGCGCTACGCTGAGCTCCTGCCTGGATCGCCTGTGTCCTCTGACCACCAGGCCTGCTCGATCCACTCAATCTCACACATGGCTAACTGACTCTCTTCGTTCGATGCGCACCGACCTCAGAGCCTCAGAGAGGAAATGGCGCAAGACCAAGGACCCTTCAGATCTGACACAATTCCAGGCATTGTTAGAATCCTTCTCATCCAGCATCACTTCTGCAAAGAAGGAATTCTACCAGGACAAGATCATCAACGCTACAGACACCAGGAAACTGTTCTCCACGTTCAAATCTCTACTGAACCCTCCACCACCGCCTCCTGCAACCAACCTCACAGCTGACACCTTTGCGGAATTCTTCACCGACAAAGTAGCAGCAATCAGCAACAGATTCTCGGACCCACCTATACAGATGACTTCACAAAGGCTTCCTCCTGCTTCATTCACTTCATTTGCTTCTCTATCAGAAAACGATGTGACTAAGCTTCTCACAAGCAGTCGTCCGACATCCTGCCAGTTGGACCCAATTCCAACCACTCTTCTACAGGACATTACTCCTACAATTGTGAAGGCAACCACTCATGTTATCAATGCTTCACTAACTTCAGGGACATTTCCCACCACCTTCAAGCAAGCTCAGGTAAGACCACTGCTCAAAAAACCTTCTCTCTCTCCCACGCAAGTGGAGCACTACCGACCTGTCTCTCTTCTTCCTTTCCTGTCAAAAACCATCGAAAGAACAGTCTTCAAACAAGTCATGGAATTTCTCACTCAGCATAACCTCCTGGATTCCAAACAATCTGGCTTCAGAAGTGGACACTCAACGGAAACGGCACTCCTCTCAGTAACAGAAGCTCTTAAAGAAGCCAAATCAGCAGGACAATCGTCAGTTCTTATTCTACTTGACCTATCAGCAGCGTTTGATACAGTCAACCATAGAATTCTTCTGGATAAACTTAGAAGCATGGGCGTCGGCGGCAAAGCGCACTCCTGGTTCAAATCCTACCTCACTGGACGATCATTCAATGTGTCATGGCTTGGCAAAACCTCAGCAAAGCACTACCTTACCACAGGAGTACCCCAAGGCTCAGTACTGGGGCCCCTCCTCTTTGCTTTGTACACAACAACACTGGGTCCAGTCATCCACTCACATGGCTTTTCCTACCACTGCTATGCAGATGACACCCAGCTTTATCTGTCTTTTCCTCCTGGTGACTCTACAGTGACAACACGGATCTCTGACTGTCTCTCAGACATATCTGCATGGATGAAAGACAACCACCTTCAACTAAACCTCTCAAAAACGGAACTGCTGATCATCCCTGCCAAGCAAACCCTGCACCACAACATCAGCATTAAGATAGACTCTCTATCTGTTGCTCCTACCAAGGCTGCAAGAAACCTAGGCGTAATAATTGATAACCAGCTGACCTTCACGGATCATGTTGCTGCTGTTGCTAGGTCGTGCCGTTTCTCTTTATTCAACATTAGGAAAATCAGGCCGTACCTTACTCAACATGCGACACAGCTCCTGGTTCAGACGCTGGTTATCTCTCGTCTTGACTACTGCAACGCTCTTCTAACAGGTCTACCAGCGTGTGCAGCAAAACCACTATTGATGATCCAGAAGGCTGCTGCACGCCTGGTCTTCAACCAGCCAAAGAGAGCACATGTCTCTCCACTGTTCAGGGAGCTCCATTGGCTGCCCCTGGCTGCTCGCATTAAATTCAAGTCACTAATGTTGGTATACAGGGTACTGGAGGGAACTGCTCCAGTCTACCTGAAAGACATCATCAAACCATATGCTAACCTCCAATCGCTCCGCTCAACCAAGGATCGCTGTTTGGAACGACCAGCACCGCGCACAGGTCAATCTAGGCTCTTTTCATGCATTGTTCCTAACTGGTGGAATAGTCTCCCCAAGACTATTAGAACAACAGGCACTCTTTCTACTTTCAAGAGACTCTTGAAGACCCAGCTCTTTCAAGAGTATCTCTTGTCCTAATTCGTTAAATTACTTGGAATGCACTGACCAAGCACTTCTAAACTCTAGCACTTGCTCTCCTATTAGCAAATGGCACTCCCAGTAGGCACTTACTTGTATTGTGTTGCAGCTTAATTGTTATCCCTCTTTTGTAAGTCGCTTTGGATAAAAGCGTCTGCTAAATGCATAAATGTAAATGTAATGTGAAGCCTCAGTCTTCAAGAGAAAAGTGGTGAGTTATCTGATTAGGTCTTTCTTCTCAAGTTTGATGTCTATAACTCAACAAACGTTGAGAATATTGAATCAATTTATATCATTGTTATTGGATGTATAGTGGATGTAGAGATTATTAAGTAGAGAGTACTAAGAGAAATTGTATGCGTCTGTCAGTCACCAATATTTTCACTCTCTTCTTCATCCTCGAGGAATTTCTTGAGTATCAATTTCCTCCAAATTAATAAATGTCCAGGTTTAATGCAGTGTTAACCCAAACATCCAATGTCACCTCGACCCATTAGCAGTGTTTTACAATGCGTGTAATCTTTTTTAGGCCTATTCATCTGTGTCACCCCCTCTCCAGTTTTTTTACCGCCGTTCCATTTTTCTGGGGATTACGCAGGATTCATAATTCATAAATATTAAATTTTTTCCCTTTCGACACAGTCCAGAGTACACAAAGGGGCCAGAAGATCACCCAAGAGCTTATGGTATTGCAGAGACACACCACATAGCAGCCTGGTAGACAAGGGTGGTGAGACCGTAAACATAAACATTAGCTGCTAGTTTGTTTGTCTCATTTCCCACTCTGTGTTTGATCATAAGGATTAAGGGACAGTCAGCCTTCAGGCTCAGCGCTCCCTTACTCTACAAAGACACAACACACACACACACACACACACACACACACACACACACACACACACACACACACACACACACACACACACACAAATTTGCACCCTCTCTCTCTCTCTGTGCTTTGAATATGGTACTAGGTGGTCCCATTATCAGGGCAGACCTTCTCCTCTCAGCTCCTTATAAAAACATATGCCTACTCTGAGTGCAACCAGCACTAAACTTCAAAGCGCTAAGAAGAGGAATGTGTGCACAGTCATTTCAGTAAGAGTCTGTCAGGGTGAAATTAAATCATAAATTCCCTCTTATTATTTTTCAGAAAATCAGGAAATTATGAGCAAATTGCTGACACAAAATAATAGTCTAATTAAAAATACAATGGCAGAACTGATAGCTATTTGAAATGTAACACAATAAATAATAGAACACACATTTGAATAGGCAGATAGATGGATAGATTGATTAATAGACTTGATTACATTACTATCATATTATTATTGAGTTGATGGAAATATAAAATATTTTTTTTTGCCAATCTGGGATATGAAGTAGAGAGGCCTGAGAGAGCCTCGCTAATAATAGCATTCACAGCAGCACACAAGGCAGTGCTCCTCCTCAAAGAGAACTGAGAACTAGTGGTACCATTTTCAATCAGATGCCTCTTTCATCTCCCACCCTTCAGAGAAATGCAGTCCTTCAGGGAGTCCTTGACCAGGCCCCAGCTAATGTCATGGTACAATAGGGATCCGCAGAAAAGACCAGGCCTCACCACTGCAAGATACCCCAGAGGAGAAGTTCCCTTTTTACAGTGCAAAAGCCTTCTGTGACTCCTCTGGCCTCACCATTGATGGCTTTGCTGGAATGACAGATGAGACAGGTACTGTAGGCCAGCAGAGAGGTATGCATAAACGGGTAAGGCTTTTTTAGTTGCTGGTAAATATTTTATATGTATGTTTATATATATATGATATTTGGAAAATTCATGTTTGCTGCATAGGTTAATACGAGATTGGAAACCAATTTCTCTGGTGCATCTGTATTGTAAAAGAATCTATTTGCACCTAAATTGTTATGAAAAGAACTAGGCATAAATATAATCGATCTTTAATTTACAATATTTGTGGATAAAGCAGAATAATTTGTGGATAAAAGATCTAGAATTTCTGTTACAGCCATAAGGACTGGTCTGGAAGACAACCCCCTCTCTGAATTTACAACTTGATGCCCACAGTAGTCCTTATCGAACCTAGAAATCTAGACTTAACCTAGCGGTAGCAAATTGTCATTTCTATTAGCCATAGGGAACTGTGATATTCAACCCTCATTGGGGGTTGATGTGGGGAACCAATCACAAAGCTCTATATGGGCAAAGAGTTGTTGGGCGGGCCTAGTGTTTTTTGAATAAGCTAGTGTTTTTTGAATAAGCTTTATTGCTCTGATTGGCTCTGGGCAGTACCTTTCTGTGTGTTTTTGTTCTCTTAGATTTTTTGTTTGCTTGGTTTGTTTTGTTTTTATTTATTTATTTTTAAGATATTTTTTGGACTTTTTGCCTTTAATCGGACAGGACAGTATAGAGGTGGACAGAAAACAAGTGGGAGAGAGATGGGGTTGGATCGGGAAATGACCTCGGGTCGGGCTCGAACCCGGGTCCCCGTAGTAATGGTATGACGCTCTAGCCCATTGAGCCACGGCGCCCCCCTGTTTTGTTTTTATTTTACAGCACTTTGGTCAACTGCTGTTTTTTTGTAAAGTGCTTTACAAATAAATTGATATTGACAATGATGTCAGATCATTTATATTTAATGAGTCAGCAGAGGTGCATTCAGATTCATCTAACATAAGCGAACGCTCGTTGCAAACATGTTCGCATTAACAATGGAATTTGAACGATTTTGCGGAGTGTTCGCTTTAAACTGTAAACACTAATGGCAAACAGAGTATAAATTACTCGGAGGGGGCTATTAATGACAGACAAAGTTGTTGTGAGACATGCCGACAACATTTAAAGCTCTTTGGGATTTATTAGCTATCGGGACAAACATCTTTTGCCATCCAACATACAGGACTGTTAGCGGAGCACTACCTTTTCAGACCGTTCGTCTGTGTTCGCTAACGTTAGCCAAGAACTTCCAAGGATTCGCAAACTGTCCGTCTATGTTAGCGAACGTTCGCTATGTTAGGCGAATTTGAATGCACCTCAGGTTAGGTCAAAGTTACTATTTCAATAGAACCTCATGGTAGCACTGGAAAGACAGAACCCAGAGTCCTTTGTTCTCTGCTTCTACATTCCCCTAAGGCAACTGATCATTCATAATTATGATTTGACGCTATTACAGTACTGACTCAGTATTACCGTTGAGCTTGGAAAACGTGCTGTTCTTTTTCCCCAACTTGAAAGGCTTGTTTTTTATTATGGATCTCTT
This sequence comes from Sardinella longiceps, assembly GCA_027497455.2. NCBI lineage: Eukaryota > Metazoa > Chordata > Actinopteri > Clupeiformes > Clupeidae > Sardinella > Sardinella longiceps. The sequence goes on along the minus strand of JAODXP020000013.1, from coordinate 1,981,325 downwards.
AGCAACCACTGGTGTTGCAAAGATGGCTGACAGAATGAAGGTGATACTCATTATGTATAATGAGAGATTGCCTCAGAGTGCCCCCAACAGTGCTTTGGTTCCAAAACATCACAACAACAAGCACAGATATCAACTGGATGTGTGTGTGTGTGTGTGTGTGTGTGTGTGTGTGTGTGTGTGTGTGTGTGTGTGTGTGTGTGTGTATGTGTGTGTGTGTGTGTGTGTGTGTGTGTGTGTGTGTGTGTGTGTTTCAACATCAAGCAGAAATGCTTTTGTTGCATGGATATATCACACACACACACACACACACACACACACACACACACATAGAGAGAGAGAGAGAGAGAGAGAGAGAGGGGTATGTAATGTTCAAACATAATATATATTGTCCTTTTCAATTCAATGAAAAAGCAAACAAAAAATACCATCCAAGGCAACCAAAGAAAAACAATTTTATATGGTGGCATAAGCAATGTGCTTACAAAATAAAAGTTTTTTTTTATCATTTGAAGAATTGACAATACAATCCTCTTCTATTCAGAGTACCTCCTTTTAGAAAGCCATTGAGCACCTCAGCATTCTCCCTGCCCATTTCTTCCAAGCCAACTGCAAAGGCGAATGAAACATTTTCAGTTGGAAATGGAAAAAGGCTTTAAACATGACCTCTAAGTGTCTGAATATACTTATCATGATGGTCTGGGTAAATGACCTTATACAATACTGGATTTTTGTATAGGATATTTGAGGGTGTTTCAACTTTGAGGAAAGCAACATCTTAAAAAATATTGTGAGTTTCAATAGGCAAGAAGCTGAGTTTGCCAGGGAGCAGAATGTTGATATGTTCCTGCAGACCGGAGAAGACCGTTTGGTAGTTGTAGCTTCCAGGGGCATATCGCTAGGTGGTAAGTAGCTAACTGTACAATTGCAAGTTTTCAATGCCTCGATTTAAATGTTGGAACTGTCATTATACTATTGACGAAGTATGGGGCTACTTTGAGCCTGTTTTACGGTTTAAAACAGCGATTTGGCCACTTGCACCTAGCAATATGCACCCGGAAGCTACAACTATCGAGCGGTCTTCTCCGGCCTGCACGAAGGTGTCAAAATTAATCTCTCCGGCAAACGTTCAAACTTTTTATGATGTTGCAACATACTTGGTCCTTTTCACACCGGATTTCTTCTTTAACTTATGATTTTGTATAAAAAGAATGTTCTTTTTTTGTCCTAGACATGGCTTCAACTAGTCAGTTTGTTGTGCTTAAAATGTGACAGATCTGAACAGCAATGTTATCATCTGGTAGTCCTTATGGAGCCACTCTGTTGAACTGTACATCATTCAGTATCAATTAAGAAAAAAAAAGATGTTTGTAGGGCTTTTTTCCCTTTAATTCGATAGGATAGTACAAAGAGTGATAGTAAATGAGTGTGAGGGATGGGTTAGGATTGGGAAATTACCTTGGGTCAGACTCAAACCCAGGTCCCCGGTGTTATGGTTTGACACGCTAGCCCACTGAGCTACACCATCCCCCATTGAGCATTAATTTTAGCTCTCCAGTTGAGTAAGAAGACCATAACCACATGCACTACTGCACCCCAATTCCGTCAAGGCTGCCACTGAGCTGACTACTTAAACAAGTCGGATGACTCATTATCAGACTGGAAGATGCAAGAAGTCAATGTTCTGTAACAACAAGACAGTTTCCCATGTCTTCCTGTCCATCCCAAATGTGACCGCCCACCACGAAACCAGGCATAAGTAGCACTGGCACGATCAGAGCTACAGCCAAATTTAGACACGTAGGCAATTTTTTATGTGTTTTGACATCTTAGCAGAAAACGGTACCTTAACACTTATATTTTCAGTTTCTGTGGTCATTACATTCAAATTTGGTCAATAAAGTTGTTTATTCAGTTGCCATAACTCTGGTTCTGCTTGTGATAGAAACATAATTTTTTCACCCTGATAAACCTCTGTTTCTGCTCTATCAAGCTACATAGATAACTCATTTTTGATATCCGGAGACTTATGCCTGGTTTCGTGGTGGTGGGTCACAAATGAGTCTAAATACCCAAATACCAACTATTCTTTGTTTAGTTATCTCGACTTTTATATGAAAACTAAGTAAAGGCTGCCACCAAATCTTTAATTCTGCACGCTCAGTCTCTCTGTGATGGTCATTCATGTTGACAGTTTACATAATTAGTCTTGAAATGTTCCTTCCTGAGTTGTTTGTAGCATTATCCAACTTTTACAGTATTCTTTTGACCCTGTCACAGCTTTTTGAGACATGTTGGGAGACATGTTGCATATTAATATAGTAAACAGTCATTTTGTGGTTTCAACAATTGATATACAGTACAGTAGCCTGGCTTTGCCTTCCTACGTAGCTCCGCTCAATAATCATTTCCCTCCATTACTCCGTCTGGCATTCCGGCCATTGGCAATGTTTGCAGAGATCAATTCCATACCGCACTAAAAAAGCAAGCATGATCGGGAGTTGTGGGACATAACGTTGGGTAAAATCAGATTTACTCGTTTCAAACCTCCAGATTGCAATCGTTCGTCTATGGTGAAATGCCAAACCCTTGTTTGAAGCTAAAGCGTAGACCAAGGGGATGGCCAAAGCTGGGCTACAGTTGATATGTTGTCATTGCATTATTGTGTATCAAAAAATGTATAGCTTGGATATTTTGAAAATGAAAGAATTCTGTTTTTATTACCTTTTTACAGCTGTTCCAACTTCAGAATTGGGGTTGTACATCTGATTTTTACCCTTTTTATTGAGACTGTCTCTCCTCCTCCCTTTTCTATTCCTTTTATCCCCTGAATAGTAAATTCCCTTGGCCATCTCTGCATGCTCAGTGGCCTTAAAAGTGTATGTAGGAAGCACACAAACAGTGATGTTTCACAGCAGCCTTCTATCTGAGATATATGTTGGGAGCATTCTCTCCCAGGCTGCAGAAGCACGTCTGAACTTTTGAATACCAAAAGACAATGATATTTGATCAAATGCCACAGTTTTTGAGTGGAGGTCCTGCCTTGATTCCAGTGAAGTCACATTGACAGCTGTGACCCGGAATCTCAGTCCCATGTGTGGCAGCATTTTAATTTGACTGATTTGCATGCAGTGACAGGCTTTGATGAAAAATCCACAAAAAGAGGCTGAGTCCTCTCCAGTTCTCCAGGCTCTCCAGTATCATCTCAGAAAAGAGAGACACGTGCCTCTCGAGCTGTTATTGTGATATAAAGACTCAAGGTAAGTGTGAACAACACAGTGTTGTTTGAATTGTATGTAGACTTACTCTGCATCTAAGATGCCACATTTTTCTGTCTCACTGAATACTCGCCTTTGATGTCAAAATACACACACTTGAGCTAAGAGACCGGATAATGAAGTTGGTTTTAGGCTTTTGAATGTTAAAAAGGAATAATCCATTCTGGCTTCATTAGGCCATGAATATTTACCTACGTAAATGTGCTTTGTCTTCTGTCATAAGACTGTTACCTTCTGTGACCGGGAGAGAGCTCTTCCCAGAATACCTAGACCATAATAATGTCATTATTACTCAGCAGTGTAAAAAAAAAAAAAAAAACATGTCGAAAAGACATTTTCAGAAAACAAAGATGATAATGCATCCAGACGTAACTGTGACAGCCTCCCAATTTTAGTGAGTGTGTGACTCATGCATAACATTTGGTCCTTACGCAGAGATGTTTTTAAGTGCTGTTCAAATTTCTTGCTAAATGCCGCTAGATTAAGCCAATGAATCTATGCAGCACCTCTCTTAATGGGAGTTAGGATGGCAAAAGGAAGCAATATAACAATTGAAAAGTCCAGGCACCAACAGCAGGGTAGATAGAAGTGGTAAAATAATTGCCAGCATGTTTTCCATTTTATTTATACTTCATTTATAATATATGACTCTTCAGAATTCGGTTGACCTGTAAGGTCTATTCCAACATCAACACGGTCTCACGGCTTACTATTTTGTAATTGATGACCACCGTTAATAGCAACAGATTTCACCTGACAAACCAGACCATCTTAAAAATGTATAGTCTGGTGATGACAGATAGGTCGGGTTCAATCCAATGGTCAGAATTAGCCTTTGTCTTTCAAACTGACTATGCAATTTATTAATATTAGCCAGACAACTACTTTTGTGACTCATTCTTTTGAAAATCTTTTAACTCTACAGTATACCTATAGTAAAAAGACGTTACATTTTTTTTTTTTACTGATAATTTACAAAATTTGCCAGATTAATTGTAGTTTTATGAACTGTCACCTTGTGACAAAGTTAGAAATTCACATAGAGGCAAGAAACATAGCAGCATTGTAACATACAGTATGTCTCCTATATATATTTTAAACTCTTTCACTGCATCTGGAGTGCGGATCTGCTTTGTATGAAGCTGATTGCCACCCCTCCCCCCCCACCCCCCTCCTAAATGCATCCGATTCTGATTGCCATCACAACACAATGCCAGATAGATTATAGCCTACTTCAAAACATATGTTGCAACAGCTTTGAAATGTAGACTTATCTGCTGCTCACACAAGGAGCATCTGAAAGTCGGAATGACCACTGATGCTGTAACTTGTAGTGTGTGTGAGAGTGTGATAGGGAGAGTTAAAACGTACCAATATAAGTCTCCATTGGTAGTGTTAATATATTCATCTCTTGTGTCAATTATTAAGTAAACATTATGGTGTAAACAGTAAATTTTGACTTTGGTAGGAAGGCAAAGTAAAGATCATAGACAAAGCCAATGCAATAGTTGCAACCAACTGTGATTCCATAAGGTACTTTCAACTGATGCATACCTTAACATACCTTAATGCAAGAGATTACCGGTACTTCCACAGGGACCTGCTGTTACAGTAAGGCCTATTTTCTGTATCCTTGGTAACTACTTGCAAATAAAGGCTTTTCACCATCTTTACCCAGAAAAAAAAACTGTCTTTTCCATTTCTGAAAGTAAATTCCTGTAAGTGCTACCTGAACCCCAGTAAGAATACAAAAATCAATCAAGGAAAAAAAACAACAACAACAACAAAAAAAAAAAAAAACAGATATTTTTGAAGATCCATACTTTTCCAATTGAAACTCATGCAAATTTCATGACGCAATTTACATGGCCAAGTACAAAAGTTTTCAGACAGAGTTCCGTCCTAACAGACGGTAACATTTGGGTGTTTAGACGATGTATTGATGTGCCAAAAGATTGCACGGGTGACATGCAAATTGCAAGGAGATCCATGAATCACTCCGAGGCATATTGAATTAGATCCCTGCAATCAGTGTAAATATGCAAAGCTCTGTGGAGGAGTGAGACATCCTCAAGATCCAGCTGGACAGATGAAAACAGACACCTAAACCTTGTAATTATGGTTATTATGGGAAATAAACATACAAATAAATATGCATGTTTGTGATACTAAGGACATTACAAGTACATAATGTGAAATTTAAACTCTGCTTTTAAATGTACACAGACATATGGATATTGCAGGTATACAGGTCCGTCTGATAGATACAAAATGATGTATATAGTTGTATTCCTTCCTTAATCATTTGGTAAGTAAAAAAATATCAAAGAAACATGGTCTAGGTAGAGAAGGACACAGTCATTTTGTTTGTGTTGTGTGTGCATTTGTGCCAAGATGCTACATCTGGTTTTGGATATGCATCTGCATCTGGTTGTAGACATAAGCATTGGACTTGTGGCTGTTCATGCCAGGATCGCTGTGTGTTTGTGTGTGTGTGTGTGTGTGTGTGTGTGTGTGTGTGTGTGTGTGTGTGTGTGTGTGTGTGTGTGTGTGTTGTGTGTTGCTCGCCACCATCCCAGAAAGCGCATGGCTTGTGATGCTCTGGCTTCACAACAGATTGGAGGAGACAGTCAGCAGGTGCGGCCAAGCACTGTTTAATTAACGCCGCCGAACTGGGTGCCTCCGCCCGCTCAGCCTCTGCCAACGCACGTTTGTGTCGCCCATAATGAGCAGTTTAGCCTGGCTGGTGTCAGCACAGAAGGCTGCAGCTTTACAGGGACAGGCACAGCCCCTTTAACTGATAGAGATGAAAGGAGGAAGAAGATGGGAGACGCAAGACAGACAGGGAGCAGCAACAGAGAGAGAGAGAGAGAGAGAGAGAGAGAGAGAGAGAGAGAGAGAGAGGAAAGAAGAGAGAGAGCAAAAAAGAAAAAGAAAAAAAATAGAGAAAGAGAGAGTGTGCCGCTTTGTCACTTTGGGAGAATGTGGGAGAAATAGAGGGAGATAGAAAGAGAGAAAAGAAGAGTGTTAGAGAGAGAGAAAGAAAGAGAATGAGAGGGATGTGTGCGTGTGTCAGAGAAGGGGCCATTTCTTTCATCTCTCGCTCTCTGTCTTTCTTTTTCTCGGTTTCTCCTCCTCCCTCAGTCACCTTCTCCCTATCATTTTTAATTGGTGATCTTTCCACATCATGCTTTGTAATTGCTCACAGATTGCAGCGCTGCAGCCGTGATGGGAGAATGGCATCTACTTTGACCAGGCATAGCTAGGAAGTAATGAATCCAAGCTTATGAGAGGAGACATTTTCCACCAGTACAGACCTAACATGCTCATACACACACACACACTGACCTAGACACACACAGATACACAACTACAAAAGCACCCATAAACATAAAAAGATAAATACAATTTGTTCTTCTTTCTCTCACTCTCTCTCTCCTCTCTCTCTCACAAACACACACACACACACACACAAACACACACACAGCATACAAACATGCACACACACATACAGCACATACATACAGTACATAATGTATATACTGTATATACACACACAAACACAGAAATTTCATCACCATTGCTCAAATGCATTTGAGAGCAGAGACAGATTTGTGCAATTTGCCCACTAGTGTGTTGATTATGATTCAGGGGCTGTTCACTGCCCTGTCTGTCCTGCCTCTTCACTAATAAGATTGGACTAATTGCATGTTTCTTTAGCTGGTGCTGCTCAGAGAACACGCAAATGGGCCGGCCTCAATTTCACTCCGCCGGAGGAATGTTCATAATTATTAGATTCATCATCATCGCCATCATCATCACCATCATCATCATCATCATCATCATCAGGCGACTCCTACGCTCCGCCATTTGTCAAACAAAAGCAGTTGACTCCAAACAAAGGCTAGATTTGAGTGAGAAGAGCAAGAGGCAGTTTGGGTGCTCATGCACTGGCAGGTTGGGATCCTCACAGGCAGCTGAGAAAGGCCCTGCCTTGGCTGCACAGGCTCTGTTCTGCTCTGCTAATAATTGGCAGGAATAATATTGGAAGGATTACCTTTAGTCAAGGGGCCTTAACTTCACATTTCTTTATAGCACAAAGCCTTTGGCTTCACTCTCTCTCTCTCTCTCTCTCTCTCTCTCTCTCTCTCTCTCTCTCTCTCTCTCTCGAAGGAGGTGCAGAAAAGACCATGGAAAGTTTGGTTGTGTTTAAGTAACCCTAATGTGACCCATGATGTTTTTTTTTTCAGACAGACAGACTTTAATTTTTAGACAGGCCGACATGAATTTATTTACCTCAATCGAGTGAAGTTGGCCTTGAAGCAGGGCTAAACTGAGACCAAAAAATGGCCCGATCCTTTTTGGCCAAGGCGGCCCAACATGATTTTATTCAATAGTAACTTCATCGCAAGCTAAAATAACACTTTATGTTGAACACATTGCATGAACATTAGAGGTTTAATTGGACTAGCCCAATAATCTTCAAGAAAACTATGGGTAAATTATGACAGCTCCAACCCAAAGATGACTGTCAGTCCACTGAGCATTGCCCTGTATGCCCAATGACCAGTCCCCAGTCCATGCCTGCCTTGAGGTGAAGGGTAGACACTAGATTTTCCATTTCTGAATCTGCATACACAACAAAGGCCTTAAAGCAGCACTGGGAGCTTTTGCTGTAGAAATAGTTGTTTAACTACCTAAAAGACACAAAATCTTCCAAACACTTTCAGTGGTGCTAGTAGATGCTAAGTGGGGGTTTGCTGGCAATACAGTCAGCAATGTCATCCTGAAAATCTTTTTTATTTCATTTTGCAGAACCCAGAACAGCACCGTGCACACATCCTGGATGGCTATGTAAGGCCCAGGTCAAGCCCAAACCTTTGGGTTATGTGTGGGCAGCCCACGATTAATCAAATGCCCCCTGGAAACCCATGCATGGGCCTAGAGGTGCCACTGACATCAAGATAAGTGAGATATCAACTTGAACATTCACACTCAATGTTGGCATGATATATTAAAACACACAGAGGAAGTGCAAAGAAATTGTGTGAAAGAAACTGCCCTTCATGCAAGGGCTTCCTACCTGATGTGCCAGTGCCACCTGGATGTATACAGAATAGCACGAGATGGGCGTAGCTGGCCAGCTCACATGGTGAGCACATGGAGAGCAAGATGGATAGATCATTTTCTCAATTTACGCTGCCAGCATGAGTTTGATATTGCAATGCCTATAAGTGTTCCTATTCAATTATCGGCTCTGGTAACGGTAGATATTGCACATATCATATTATTTGAGGGCAGTCTATGTACATCACATCCAAAAAACTTGATGACAAAATAAGTTATAATGTCCAAGCTATGTAACATTTTAATAATCTTGGGTCGTTTTTTTGGCGGCCATCTTGGATTTTCCCTTTTAAGGACCTAAATGGATGTAAATTTTTGGGCACCCCTTCTGAAATGATGAGATACCTCCTAAAGAGTATGTATACCAATTTTGGCACTTCTATCCATCGCGTAACGATTTGGCCCTTTTATGTTGATAACTTCCCCTACTATAAAGAGCATTGATAAAGAACGCTGGTGAAACTTTTTAACCCAACAAAGCCTCAGGTGTCCTGTTATCAAGAATTAACGGACACCCTGACAGCCAATCAGAAAACAGTATTCCATTCCACCGGGTGATAAACTGGGGACAACACCTGTGTTTATTCACTCTTCATATCACTATTAATTTGGAGATGGCACTGAAGCAAAGTATCTCTTTAAAAGGACACATTGTGTAAAGGCATAAAGTTACAGAGTGTTGCTTTAGGCTGCTTGAACAGTTATTCTTATCGTTTCATTTTGCTGTGGTATCCATCTATGAAGTGGCTTTTTAGTTCTACAGGGCAAAGCACCCATCTCAGTTGTTTAGGTCGGAAATTGACAGTAAAACATTTTTGTTGTTGTTCTTTTTTATTGCTTTTAAAGAGCAAACAATGGGAAATCTAATACTGACAGGAAATTGAATTGCTATGGGTCCAAACCTGACAAAACTGAGTGAGGCCACTGTACAAAACAAAGTTAAAAAAACACCTAACATTTGTGCTGATTTCAACATAAACTATTTAGCATCCTTCAGAATGAGACTAGGAGTGCAGTTTCAGGTCTTCATATATACTACATTCATTACTACTACAGTAATAGTGTTGCTCATGTAGGCATTGAAGATTGAGATGCATCATGCATACTGTTACATGTCACAGTCCTGTTTCAGTGTCCATTTGGGTGTAATGATTGTTGTTAATGGCTTTTACATAATATATTTTATATTGGAGATAATGAAATAGTACTACATTTGTTACTTTATCTACGAAAATAACATAATTTCTTACTCAGCTACCTACAGTGCATCTGATCATCTTAACATTCATTGGAGAAAATCTTGGAGCGCTTCATCACATTCTGTTCGCATGAAAAAGAATGAGAAAAGAAACTCACTTTCAATGTCCTTGCCCAACTATTGCCAATTCAGTCTGAGTTATCCAAAATTTAATTTTTCTCATTGACACTTGACCTCAAACAACAACAATTGATTGAAATGCTCATGACTTTCAATTTGCATTCTCTGATAAAGAGTCTTATTTTCAATATCATGTACTTGTTCACTGACAATAATTCATTCATTCATTCATTCGTTCATATTTAAAGTAAGTTACAGTCATGTAAGGTCATAAATGTTCTTGTCTTTACTTTTCAATGACTAACGGCTTGGAGAGAAAGAGAAAGGCAGAGAGAGAGAGAGAGAGAGAGAGAGAGAGAGAGAGAGAGAGAGAGAGAGAGAGAAAACAGTGACAGAGAAAGATGTTTAAGCACCCGGCCCATGACAAGGTTATTGTTGTACGCCATTCAGAGAGCAGCTCTGAAGAGAATGTAATTGAGTGCCTCGGAAGGACACGCATCCAGTGCAATTACTTTTCAGATATTACACCCAGTGATAGACTATGGGGTCATCCATAAAGATGTCCTTAACTGAGTAAATCAAAAGGCTGGGGCTATAATAATCACTGGGCCAGACTCTCTCTCTCTCTCTCTCTCTCTCTCTCTCTCTCTCTCTCTCTCTGGCTATCTTTCTGTCAAATCACTGTTTGGTTCTTCATCTCTTCAACTATTTTTTTCTCTTTTTTTTCTCTATCATTTTGACTCTCTCCCTTTTTTCATCTTTTCTTTTTTGCCTTTTATCTAATCTCAATGACTCTTTCCTCTGTCCTCCTCTCTCTGTCACCACAGATGTCGCAGTGGGAGGACACCTGTTACTGAAAGCGTTCAGCTTTGAAACTGATGACAGACACTCACAAATGACCCCATACCCGCCACGGCCACTTCTCTCTCATCTACCAATGCGAAGAAGCAACCAACAGTAATTAAGAAAGGAAATGACAGAGCACACACAAGTACACACATGCGCACACTATCTCCATTTCACACACACACACACACACACACACACACACACACACACACACACACACACACACACACGCACACACACACATGCGCGCACACACACACACACACACGCACACACATGTGCGCACGCACACACACACACACACACACACACACACACACACACACACACACACACACACACACACACACACACACACACACACACACACACACACAGAGGGTTATAACCCAACTTTCTGATATCTCCCAGCTCAGTATGTCAGCCACACCCACAGCATGCAGCCTAGGGCCTCGCCACCCTTTCCTCTCCTTTTCTGTCTCACTCCTTACATTAGCAAACCAAAGTGTTCCTGTCGCAGTGTATTCATTATGCCCAAGACCCCTTCCTACACCCCATCCACCCATCCACTGCCAACCGCATGCAATGTTGCCCTTGCCTGACAATGTGCAGACCTGCCTTGTACTAATTTATGACATGATGGCTGGCATGGAGCCTATAATATGGTGGTGGGTGAGTGGGTGGTGAATAAAGTGTGTGTGTGTGTGTGTGTGTGTGTGTGTGTGTGTGTGTGTGTGTGTGAGTGGATAGGAGGAGGGGTGGTTTTAGTAGTAGTAGGGGACTTGGATTTCTTACCCAGCCTATTGAGCAAAGTGAGGCTCAGGAGATGCTATATTTAACTGATGGATCACAGTGGGAGGGCGGGGAGGGAAGGAGAGGAGAGGAGAGATGGAGAGATGTGCATACACCATCCTGTGACACACTGGGTGGCAAACGGGACCGCTGGAGCACAACGCAGCAGTAATAATCACCTCGCCTTTGGCACGCACACAGGCGTTGTATGCAGCCATAGAAAGGTTATCAGTTTCCATCGACAGAGGAGGAGGAGGAGGGCAGGTGAGCACTCGCTCCAGCGCCTTCACTTTTGGATGCTCCACTGCTGCTGCTGCTGCTACTGAAGCTGCAGCACTGCACCGCACCACATGGGATATTAATGAAGTTCACCGCTAGGCAGCCAGCGTGTGATGGATCTTTGAGCACAAAAGCATGAGAGGCTCTGTTAACAGTGTTAAATCAAAAAAAGGGCATTCGGAAACAAGTCAGTCTTGCATCAACAATTCATGGCGAACTTTTGATCTGAGCTAGTTAGAATTCCTCCTCTTTGTGTAGACTAGGCCCATGTTTTTTGGCTAAACATTTTCTGCTGTTAATTTTCTTTGTTTCTTTTTCATAAGTTCTCCTGGAAGCCAAAGGAAGATGTTGCTTGACTACACATGATAGTTGATTGTAATAAAGCTTCAATTGTTGTTTGTCAACCTATCCCATAGTAACTTCTAAGGCAAGTCCGTTCACTCGGCAGCCATCTTGGAGACGCCTTCGGGGAGTTATTTTGACTTTGTAAGTGCAAGGCCCTATCTAAATGAATGGGGAGATCCAGATGATATATCGTCACGGACATTGTCCAAATAGCGCTTAAAAAGACTTTATTCTAACACCAATTGCTCACTGCGTCTGCACAAACGTCTGCCACATGGCTATGACAGAGGAATTCGAACAACACAATTGGATCTTTTCACTGCGAGGCAGGACTTCCCGTTTCTGAAGTCAGCCATCTTCGTGTAACGAACTTTCCCAATGCATTTCAATGAGGCAATACAGTGAGTGCTGGGTCTCTTATAATAAAGTCTCTAGTAAAACTCACAGTTTTACCATCCTTCATACCCACCAGTAAAGATGGGTACCGTTTCTCAAATGAAAAATGTGTGAATTAAATGTGTGAATTAAATGAGCTGTAAGATCACACCTTCGTACGTTTGACACTGGCATTGCAACTTCGATCAAAACAAGCCTCTCAAGCCTTGCAGGTGGCCAAGTTAAGGACTACTAAAATAAAAATATATATATTTTGTCATATCATGCTTTAGTAAAACAAAGAAACACATGCAGTATATACAAACACTCTTTTTGTATTTTCATTATTGTTTTGACTATAATCAGTGCAATACTGCAAAAGAGCCATTTTTCCCTGAATAAAAAAATAAATGATGATGATGGTGATAACTATGATAAAATTTTAATGAAATTTTGCAGCAGTGCACCTGTAATTGCCATTCTGTAGGATGGGGGTTGCTATCAAAACAACCAAAACATCTCAGAACAAAGCTATTTGTTAAAAGTGTAATCTTTTTAACATTTTATTAAAAAAGAAAAAATCAAAACATTTTATTTCACCATAAACAGAAAAAAGGTAAGGTTGAAGTGTAAAAAAATATATATATCATCATTCAATTAGAATGGTCCTTTAATTTAACACACACACACACACACACACACACACACACACACACACACACACACACACACACACACACACACACCTTTTTAAATCTCTCCACCACCTATCAACCCTAAGACCTTGATTGCCCTGCTCCACCATCTCCCCTGCCTTCATCAATACTACCGCCAGTAAGCCTCATCTTTACCTCATCTACCTCATCTCCCCCACTGGACTGAGTCTACCTCGCAAGACTCAGACAATGGCTGGATGAAATGAAGAACTTAATTATTTAACTCTAGGTTGGATGGAAAATGTGTAAATTAGCTGAAAAAGTGGTGTACCGGTATTGCTTAAGTACAGCAGTTAGTCCTTTCAGAAATGGCCAAGGTTATTTCAGTGTACACCATGGGTCATTATCCTAAACAAGTCTCTTGTCTCAAACAAGTATCAAAAACTATGACCAGTTTTGGAGACCCTCTAAAAGTGTGTTCAAACAATGTCTGGTATCTGGTCTGCTATATCAGACTAGCATGAGTAGTGTTATGTAATTTATGATATTTATGAAATATGAACACATTTTTTATATTTCAAATATTACAAAGCAGCACGTATTCCTTGAAAATATTTCATTTGATAGACCGATATTTTGTTCCTGGCGAGAAGTCAAGTGGCCCACACCAGAATCCAAAAACTCAACAAGAAGAAAGTCTTTTCTTACAATGTTTCTTGGTGGATAATTTATATCATTTTCTCACTGTGTGTTTATTTTATGAAACCTTGCCAGGTAGTTTTATAAAAGCAGAAACCTCCGCAAGGCATTGGATTACAGTGATGCTAAAACAGCTGAAAGGGTTTTAGGCAATCTGCTTTGCAACAACAGCCCTTAGCTATTTTAAAATCACAGTAGCCTAACCACCACTATTGGGAACTCTGCCTTATCGATGAAAAACAAATGCTACATATTATGCATAGACTGCAATTGATTCTGAATGAGAAAAATGACAACTGCCAATGTCAGCCCTCGTCACCCATAAGTTATCCCCAGGGCCGTTTCAAGGTACTTAGGGGGCCCCAAGCAAACAGGGTATGGGGGCCCTTCACCTCCCATAAATTCCTACGTAAACCGCATTGTTATAATCTTCAAGCAACTTTCATTAATATAATTATTTGTGTTGAACTTGCAATTGTCTAACTCTGTCATATTTAATTGAATGAACGCCATCAACTAAACTACTAAAATGATTAAACAGTCATTCTTGAGGGCCCCTTTAGGTCTGCACAATAGGTCTGCACAGGAGCGGTTTCTGGCATGGGCGATATGGGCGGTCGCCCAGGGCGGCATCGTCGGGAGGGCGGAATCACGGGCACTCCGAAGTTTTTTTTTAATTATTATTGCGCCCGCGAGCGCCGAAAATTACAATCGCGGGTGATCCGGTTTTGCTTCATTGTCTTTCAGAAGCTTTGGTACTGGTATATCTGCGCTTACAATATAAGTATTTGGTATCAAATTAAAGAAGACATCCAGACGGATGCATTGGTGCATTGGTGTACTGTACTTGCTTGACATTTGGGGCGTTCAATTTCACTGTAAAGATCGCTCCCCATTTTGAAATATCTTTATCTGGTGCTATTTGGCTGCTGGAGTTCCATCTAATAACCAAGAGCTCAAAAAATAAAACTAAACCAAAACAATCACTACACATTATGATATAGACCTATAATTTGAACAGAAGAGTTTTCTATCACCCATTTGCAGAAAATTCACACCCCAAATCCCTTAAGGTTTGCCTGCTTTCAGACTTCAGTGCTGAAGTCTCACACACAAGAAAGGGGAGGGGTTTGGGGATAAGGTGTTTGCCCAGGGCACCAAAGCGGGTAGGACCGCCCCTGGGTCTGCACATTTAGAGGAAAAATCCCTTGCTGTCTGTAGGTATAAGAATGACAGCATTTGGTACAGCATAGACCAAATTTGCGAGCTGACAGCTAATGTTAATGCTAATAGATATGGGAACAGGAAGACAAAATGTACTTGTCCTCATCAGTTTGAATTGGCTGCCGTTTCACTATTTGGTCTACACTGTACCAAATTCTGTCGTCCTCATACCTCTGGCGAATCCCTTTAAGTGTGTGTGTGTGTGTGTGTGTGTGTGTGTGTGTGTGTGTGTATTTGTGTATTTGTGTACACTGCAGAGGAGATGGGTGTGTATTATGAACTGCTTGTGTGGGATGCCCTAGAGGAGAACTATGACCTTTGACCTGACCTCTGTTGCTGTGTGTTCCAGACAGACAAGAATATAGAAACATCAGCATGTTGGTGTAGTTCAGTGGACAACTGGAAACAAGGATTGTGAGACTCACTGACCTCCAAAATACAACACAAATCATTACATTGTATGTCAACAGAAACACAGACAATACAGTTAGACAGATAGATACAGAGGACAGAGAGAGAGAGAGAGAGAGAGAGAGAGAGAGAGAGAGAGAGAGAGAGAGAGAGAGAGAGAGAGATGAGTTTAAGAATTGGGGTGTGAATTTCAAAGAGACCTAGCAAAAGTGTAAAGGTGTGTGACAGGAAGTAAGAGGGAAAGCATAGGGTTTGTGCATATGCTTCCAGTTGGCTTAACCCAGGAGTGAATTAGTAGAGCCATTCTCCATCTCTGGGTTCATCTCATTACTGTTAATTAGTGATTGGTGAGCTGTGTGTAATTTGCAGAGAGTGAGTGAGTGTGACTGAGGCCTTCCCATTGCCTAAAGTGAGATGGATCTCCTTAATTACTTTGTCCTTTGATCTCGGCATAACATGCACTGGCAGCAGTGAGATTTAATCCTCCCACCAAAGATACATTATCAAGAGGGAGGGTTTTTTCCTATGTAAATCCCAAACTCAAATATATCTGGCTAATGCCAGAGAATGTAAAAATGCCACTTTTGATGTTTTCCTTCCACTGTAGGGAATCTCATTTACATGTAATTCTTCCACTTCAGGTTGAACTGGACTGAGAATTGGAGTGGCTTTGCTTGTGTAGCATTAATAATAGCCAGGTCTCGGTGAAAAATGGAGACTGGATTTTTTTCTTTTTTTCTTTTTCTTTGTGAGAGTGGAAAAGTCTGAGTGAGAATGCTTCATGTCAGAGGTCTTTCTTTGTTGACATCCTATGAGACCCAATATATTTCCTATATGTCTGTAAGAACAAACGAAAAGAGTTCACCTTTTGTGGATTTAGTTTCCTGTATGAGTTGAAATTATTTATTACAGGCAGTACTAACTTGAACCTGACCCCACATATTTTACCCACAGACGGGAAATACAGTTGATGAATGTGACTGAGATAGCTCAAGTCTGAATATGCATGGCCTAGTTCGGTGGGAGGCAGAAAAGGCCATATTTTTGTCTATTGGGTTCTGCCAGTGTTCCAATACTTGTAGTTAATCTGACACAGTGGCCAGAGAGGACCATATTACCCTGCGGCAAGATAAATTAATGTCTGTTCATCTCCGTTAATTTGCTTGTGGAGTTTTGGTCACAAAGATACCATCCGCACATCACATGAAACAGCATAATCTGACCTTCAATAACACTTGTGATGAACGGTTTGCCAGCCAATAAATTTGAAAGTACAGATGGCTGTTACATTTAGGTAATACAGTAATTATAAACCTAAATTCAGATGGATACATAGGCTAGTTGTAGAATGTATGTAAATGGCCTGATCCAATAAGAAATGACACCGGCTGCATGATGATATTGAGGTGAGTTATGAAAACTATAGGCCTAGGCTGCATTTATATAGTCTCCTTTAAAGCAAATCAAGCCAAAAAGATTTATATGTGATATAGCTATCAAACTAATGCATAATTAATTTGTCCTAAATGCATTAACAGACATATTCTATTTGCTTGCATTTTGACCATGACCATGGCCTCAAACATGAAGAGTATATACTTATTTAGGCTGTTGTAAATAAAAGAAATAGAGAGATCACTCTATAGGCCTTGAGTGGAGACATAGGGTTTCAAAAATGGCAAGACAGGTAGAGCAAATGAGTCATACCACAGCTCCTGATTAATACTCTATAAATAATAATGAGAACGAAGTAATGTAGCATGACCAAAATATAGCACAAGCCACAGCCAAGTCCCAGCATTTTGTGTTTAGATACTGTTCAAACATAATCATTTTTATGATGTCTCTTGTAGCATGCACATTGGCTTAGCCTACCGTTTAAGTATTTCATTTCTTGTGTCTTGCTGTTGATATGTTTTCCCTATGCTAATGTTCTGCTGATGAATCTCCTTTCTGGAGGAGTACCATGGGGGAGTACCTCCAATTATTTGTGCATGAGACACATGCCACCATGCATGACTTATCTAAATGTTAACTTTTTGTCTTCTTGACGTTCTTATGCAGAATATGGAGCCTAGCTTATGACCTGTGATATTCACCCTGTTTGAAGACTCAGCGGCAGTTCTCTGTTTCTCAAAGCGCAAAGTTCCAATTCATGCATGTCAATTTAAAATAGCCACTGAACATCTGCACTGATTCAAAAAGCCCAGCTGTTAGGGCACTATCCCTGATAAAAGATGTGCTATGCAAATAAACTTCATGATCGATCGAGTGAACAAATTTCAATATTCAGTCAATGTGGTTTGCAACACTGACAAGCCACAGCAGCGAATCAGAGCACTGCTCATTAACATAGACACAAGAATGAAGCAATTGACCGTATGGCTATTTCAGTAGGTTGCAAATGGCCCTGTTAAGGTCTCCTTGGACCATTTACAACCCTGAGGTAACTAAAGTTGCATTGCATGTCATATTTGAGAACAATTTAAAATACCCTATCGATGTATGGCAGGGCACCTTTAATGAGAAATTCAGTGGATGCGTTAGGTGGTGCTGGCCAGGCTGAAGAAGCACAATATACTGCCAATGACCACATGCAATAAAGAGCGCTCAGTGAAGCCTTATGTCCCACAGGGGAGGAAGATGAGTAAGTAAGTACCACAGACATTTTATGCACTCCCTGCTATGAAAGTAAACACTGTTTGATAATCCACACAGTTGGACATAACTTGAAGATTTCTGAAGGGTCACACACACATGGTTACATGGAGCAGATACAACCAGACTCCTGGGTGAGTTGTGTTACACAGTAGGCTGCTTAACAAGTCGCCAAATACATGTTCCACTCTTCCTCCTCAGATGCAATCAGACATCTTCACAAACATGTTCCATCTAATCAGGACAGTCTTCCAGGAGATGCCACTCTGAATGCATATATGCTATACTGAGCTGCCATCACGTGAAGAGACAGAATCCCTCTACAGAACAACAAGGGAGCTTATCAACAGGTGCCCACACACACTCTCCATACCCAAACACACACATCATTTTCAGGCCAAAAACAAGTGGACACACAGTCTTTCCTGCTTGCACTCTGTGCCCTTTGATATTTTATGGTCTGTTGATACTGCTGTTGGTATAATATCACTGCCTGTAGAGAGGTGAATCATTATTCTGAGGACAGCAAAGACGTACAATATACTGTACGTACCTGTATTTGTGCCAAAGAAATCGTTAACGCTTTAGATTAAAGCTTTTGAAGTGCTGGGAAAGGAGTAGGCAAGATCATCGTAACAAAAAGGATCAAAGTATAAATTATACTGCATAAGTACGCTGGAGTTATACATGAATGTAATTTGAGTTCTGTCTAGACTAGTGCTTATCAAATAATGGGAACATCACACCTGGAATAGAATTAAATCTAATGGTGGGGTTGATTATTGATTAATCAAAAATGCATTTTATAATCTTAACCTATATGCAGAGTGTAGGAAACAATAATAGGCTATTTTAAATGGGTTTTTGTACATTAAGCCTTGTTTTCAATATTTAAGTTGAAATACAGTGGTTATGATTGAAAATTTTGACAAATTCTTCTGAGTCTGACAGCACCCCTTCACCTCCACAATGGCTTAGGTGCAATTGAACAGTCCTTTCTAAACATTTCAATGCATTTCATTTGTTGTGAAAGATGTGAAACTTACAGTGTTGTTCTGTGTGCACTGATATGCTGACAGAAATATAGCTTAAATATGTTCTCCAACATGTGTTTGACCATTTATTTTCGATGATGGGCCTATAGGGGATGTGCTCCAGTAACCACTGAAAGCTCTCTCAAAAGGCATATCCACAGAGGAGGGTGGAGACGGGAGGAAGCCAGTGGAGGATGGAGGTATAATGTGCTTATGTTTGTGCACACTCTCATCAGGATCCTGGCTGCAGAGTTCTGGATTTATTGGAGCCTAGAATCCCAATGAGAAGTGTGTTACAGGAGACCAGTCTGGAGGAGATGAAGGTATGGACCAGCTTTTCAGCATTTTCAGCATTCAGCACCTGCTCCTTACCTCGTACTTCACAGGATCTAAAGTGTTACCCAAATATCTTCCCTTTGAATGCATGATAGTACATTCCTACACTCCCAAGGGAAATTCTAACATCAGTCTGAATAGAAAAGGTAATCTACAGACATTATTGTGTGTATCAGATGTGGTTGAAGCACACTGCAACTGCAACCACAGCTCAGCTAGACAATAGGGTAGACATGGACTTTTTATGCGGCAGTCACGCAGCAAGCCCTTCTAATGTCTGCTATGCAGGCAGTGTGTCCTTGTCAAGAGAATGATAGATAGAGAGCAAGAGGGAGGAATAAAGAGAAAGAGAGAGAGTTATCTGTGCAGTCACTCCCAAGTTGTCTGACCATACTGTATACAGAATAACAAACACAAGGCTGACCACATCCCTTAACTTTGGCTGCAACGTTCACCACAACCACCAAAGCCTTCATAGTCCTCTCCAAGTAACTAGTGTAGTAACTACGGAAATTGCTGTCAGATTACAGTGGCACCAAACATGACAAACAAACAAACAAACAAAAAATCAACTTGAAAGGCTGCTAATCACGTAATGTTTAGCTTTTATCCTATTGTTTGACACAGATTGCTGTTGTGCTGTTAAATAAAGGAACGAAAAAACAGGAAAGAAAAAAAACACCTGTTTTGATCTTGGGAGGGGTACATTATGCAATTTTGGAAAACTCTGAGAAATCAATAAAAAATGGGGACGAGCTTGTTTATATAGGGTTGTTGGTAGAATTCTAAAGTTATATCAAATAAATCTTTATTTTTGTGCAAATATCAAGGTGTTTACCATAACAGCATTTGAACATTCAATGAAGAAGCAGTAAATAATTGTTGGTATACTGCGCAAGGCATACAATGGCAGGCAATGAGAAATGGCAACAAAACATTCACATATCCCAGTGCCCCAACATTTCCAAAAGGTACAAAAAGAAAGAGATTAATCAACATCAAGGTGGGGTGGCGTTGGTTTTGAAACTGAGGAGCTTGATTGGTTTTCATCCCATAATGTTTGTTTTGGCAAGCATCCCTGGTTGAAGGAGTACTCTGTCAGAGTGATAATCAAGGCTCAGGAACAAGTCAGTTACAAAGCTAAGGCTTGGATAATGAGGCAACAGGAATTGGTGTGACTTTAACAGCCCTTGCCCTGTGGGCCACCTCTGGTGAGCCTGCTGGCGAGCAGAGCAGAGCAGAGGCAAGCAGAGTTAGAGTGCTCACTGGCTTCTGAAACAGAGATTAATTTGGCCCTAGCAGCAGAAGCCAGTTCCATTAATCAGCACTTAGTGTGTGTGTGTGTGTGTGTGTGTGTGTGTGTGTGTGTGTGTGTGTGTGTGTGTGTGTGTGTGTGTGTGTGTGTGTGTGTGTGTGTGTGTGTGTGTGTGTGTGTGTGTGTGTGTGTGAGACAGAGTGTGGGAGTGTATCAAAAAGAGGGGGAGCCCTTTTGTAGCGACACTCAGTGCATTCCTTGGAGAAGAGGATTAATAGACTCCTGCACTGCACTTTCAAACACAGCATGGCGGTATCCCAGGTAACACCAACTCAAACAGCACACTCTACAGCTCCCATTTCTGACACAGCTTATGCCATATAAAGCTACAGGAAATAGTAGGATACTATGCACTTTAAAGTCTTTAGTAAGGCACTCTTGGTCATCAGGGTGTGCAGTATCTCCTCAGTTGGCTTCTCAGCTAGGTAAAGGCTAAAGATTAGAATAGATTTGTTTGGCTAAATTCACTTAATTTTAGCCCAGGAGATAACCAGCTATCGGTATCACTGCTTATTATTATATTTCTTCATAGTGCTATATCAGGGTAAGCTATTCTTCTAAGGCAGTGGTTCTCAAAGTGTCTGGGGACCGCTAGTTGATTACCATAAAAATATGTGAATTAGCCTGTGTCATTATTTGAAGGCCAAGGATTAGTTGTTCACTGAATATACGAGGCAGACCTGTAATTTACTCTTTATTAAAGCATTTGAAGTGCCTACTCTATTAACTTGGGTAGCAGCATGTGACTTGGCGAGGGGGCGCAAGGGCAGGTGGTCCCTGAAAAACAGTTTTTGGGCAAAGTTTGAAAAAAGTTTGAGAAACACTGTTCTAAGGTTCTATGCACAATGGTTCTGACATTCAAATCATTTGTTTCATTGACAGCTAGTCGTGGCACAGTTCGACGCTGGTGTCCAGGGTTGTGTTGTAAATAATGGAGCTTTGTTGGAACCAGTATGTGGAGGCCTTAAGGCTTCAGTTTCTCCAACTATATTTTCTAGCTGTCAATCAGTGAATAGAACCAATATATTAAACGTTCAAAGCACCTTCCCACCAAGACTGTCCAAACTCCTTGCACAAAATAAATGGAAGAATCTGAAGAGGGTGGTCCACCAGGGTACCAATGAGATCCTAAAACAACTAGATATATAATTCTACCTCAAATTAATCCCTCCAGACATTGATCAAAACATTCTGTCTTGTAAAGTGCTCTTAGGTCACCTGTATCATGTTCACATCTCCGAGGCACCCTGTTCACAAGCTTAACACTTCACAAAAAGCACCATCAGAAACATTTAGTGTTGTATTAATAGTGCATGTCTTGAGCGAGTACACCTTTTCTCATATATATTATTCAACTTCAAACGTAGCTGCTAAATGTGAAGACAGTGAAAAAAACAACAAGCGTGAGCACATAAGAGAGACATGAGGGTAGATCGTGAGGGTTTTGTGAAAAGGTCAATGCATCCCTTGCTTTCTTTGTGTCGTGTTGTGCATAGTAAGAGTGCCAGAGACAGACAGAAAAGAAGGCCGAGCCACTCCTGTGACTCTCGAGGTGCTTCGGGTTTCAGCCGTGAATAGCTGGGAGACCTTGAGCTCTATTTTAAGCCTGGAACAGCTGAGAGACAAAGTGAGAGTGTGTGAGAGAGGGAGAGAAAAGACACAGACGGAGAGAGGGCAAGAGGCATTAGAAAGCAATATCTGGATAGAGAGAGAGACTTTAAATAAGAGGTGGTAGAAACAGAGAGAGCAGCAGTAGGGGATGGAGGGAGGAAGAAGCAGAGAGAGAGGGGGGGGGGGGGGACACAGACGGAGAGAGGATACTTCTGTCCACGGACCATTAGGCCTCTGCAGCAGTGGTGAGCAGTCCCCCAGAGGCTGTTGGCCTTTGAGCACTCCTAAGTGACGGTGCTTTGTGAGGGCATTCACGCCTGCTGATCAGCAGCCCTCTCGACACTTGCGCTCCCGTCCATCCCCGCACACACACACACACACACACACACACGCCCATAGCAAGGAGCCGCAGCATTGCCAGCCAGCTCACGTCCTTAAAGCCTGAACCAGAGTCAACTGCAAGAGCAACATATAGCTCAAGTGCATGCCAATACAGCCTCTCTCTGCTGGACCAGAGCTGCGTTTCATCAGTCTGTCAGTTGGCTGGTTTGAGGAGGACACAGAGTCAGATGATGAAATGGGCTCTCGATAATGAACTCATTTCTGCTTGAAGTGGATTAGATTCCTGGGGGTTCAGAGTCTAATCACGGGCTATGATATGCAATAGATTTGAGAAGTAAGTTCTTTAAATTTGATATAGAAAAGCTGGTATATTATAACAGTGCTGTGGAACACCACTAATATGTTTCCAGGTCATCATCTTCATCGTGTATCATATGGTGGTCAACTGTGATATGATTAAGTCAACTGTGATATGATATTGGGAAAGTGATACTGTTTTCCCACAAAACCCCAAATCTACTCATGGAGATATTTTTTCATTTATAGCCTGGGAACGTGAATCACATCAGTGAAGATGTAGGATCTGGCAGTGAAGTGACTGACCTCGCAGTGCAGGAGCATAACTAGCTTCACAAGTGCAGCACATAATTCCTGTAAAAAAAAAAGTAAGTGTAAGGGTACAGCATTTTGACCCATACAGTACCTTTGTTATTTGAGGTCACTGATCGTTGTTGGTAAAAGAATAAGGAATTTTAAAGGCATACACCAAATAGCAAACCTACAGCTAACTGGAACTCACTGGAACTCTGTCTATTATGTTGTACCACACATTCTTCTCAGTTGTTAAGTGACCTTGAACTAGAAGGCTATGGATTGAAATGCAATTCTATTGCTGTAGGGGCCTAAGTATAGTGTCTAGTGTCTTCAATTGTATACACTTGGGATCATCATCAAATAAATACCCGTTTTCCTATCCTCACTATTTAAATAGTTATTAGAAATCCCATTACATTTTCAAATGGAATTCATGTGCATTATTATCAGTATAAACTACTGTATAACATTTGCTACATAAATTGACAAAACCTCCACACATTCCTCTCAAGGAGTGTATGAAGTCTAAAGTGTTATAGTGTAGTGCTATACCTGTATCAGCATGCATTTTCTCAGGTTGAGTTGGAGAGAGGTTTGATATTTCACAGGGAGACATCTTTGAGGAGCACTCCTCTCATGTCTGGGTGATTGTCTTGAACCGATGCTGGGGTCACCGGCGGCGAAGATAATGGCCTAACCACGGAAATAGCTGTCTGCTCAGGTGCCTGTAGATAGCGTCTGATGGAGGCGAGAGGAAGATGAACTCATCCCTGCAGCTTTCTCCTGCCTTAGCCCCCCCACACAGACACCACCCTTCCCCTTCTTTCCCTTTCCCTCTCACTCCCTTCCCTTGCTCATCACTCTCCCACACACCAAGTCCACTTATCGCCACACTGATTCCTCTCCCGCTGTCCTTAATCCCACAGATAGCTTCAGATTTATCTGAAGTGGGCTGGAATTCTCTTTTAAATCCTGCAGATATTTTCAGATTTATGTTAGCGAGTGCTTCATTTAGGCACTGCTTCAACAGTGTCAGACCTAAATTACATTCATAACTCCTGCATGATGGTGACAAGTCTCTCCCTGTGTCTGTCATCTTTGCTGCACGCCTTCGCTCGTCAAGGAATATAAAATGGTATTTGATGCACAGTATATATATACAAAATATGCAATGACATCATATGATAACGCACTAGAAATTTGCACCAGGAAATTTGACACAGAATTGGAAACGACACCAATGTATGTTATCGGAGCGTATGTTATATGCTCATAACATTCAATTTATGGTGAAGCCAACAATAAAAATTCTATCATTACTGACTCACAGTAGTGTCCAGTATTAAATTTGTTTTTCAGTGAATCAGTGAAAGAGACAGACAGTCAGAGTCTCTTCTCGTATAGTAGAGCAGAGCTCTTTTATTACATAATGGGAAGAGAATGGTGGCCGATTTGTTCTGGTCAGTGACATTTTGCCAGATAACTAATCTTGTACCGCACTGACAACAAGCCCTTTTATAGGGGTCTCCTGGCATGAAAGTGATGCATAATTTTCAATTTGGGGGTGAACTCTGCTTGAAATATATGCTAACATACATCCAACCTGCCATTGTGATTAAATAAATCAGGTCAGGCTTCTTGCTCTTTTGTGCTCCAATGAAATGAAATGAAACCTGATATGAATTTGGTTGGTGCGCAGGGATGGGAAAAAGGTAATGACAGAATTTTCATTATGTGTGAGCTATAGTTCTGAACACTCAGGGTGCTCACATCACTGGCAAAGGTTCTATGAGCAGCCATGTTTTGTAACTTTGAATGTAGACTTCCTTAGCTGTGAAGGAAGATAAGTGAATATACAATTTACTTGTGATCACATCTTATAGCCCATAGGAAAGCTGTAAAGACGAGTTTAAGATGTGCAAGTATTCTCACATCTCTCCTCTTAAAATAGATGGTGTGAATGCAGACTGATGAGAGCTACTGATGAGGGTGATGAAACCAATGCCATGAGTGTCGTTGGACTGTGC
>JAODXP020000013.1:1913658-1955958 GCA_027497455.2 Sardinella longiceps | reverse complement strand
AACAATGCCACAAAATAAGTGTCACTGAAATGAAATTTCCCGTTCCTTACACACTATATTCCCTTTACCATATTCAAGACTACACAGGTAAGAGGTCTGGACAACAGAGACGTGGTCTTAATTATGCAAATATAGATATGTTTTATTTATTTTCTTTGGTAAAACAATTTCAGTCAATAAACACCTTTTAAAACTAAGGCCTTAGTCAATCAGATCATACAAACATCAGAACACCAAGTCAGGCTTACTGGTATTGTGCAGACATGGGAGGTGAAGGCAAATCCCTGAAATTAAACCAAAACACACTGAGATATACTAAACAAATCACTGCAAAGAAAGAAAAATACACAGCAAAACAAATTATGCACAGCAAACCAAAATACACAGCAAACCAAAAGCACACAATTAGTTAGTTAGTATACATGCAATACAGGGAATGCCACCACTAGAGGGAGTTAGCAGCACAGATATAAGCCAAACAGTTGGAATATAAGAAACAAACAAACATACAACCAATAGAACCAAAAGAATAAAGAAAGAACAGAATTGCAGGGAAATACCGCACTACAAGCACACCAAAGCACACCCACATGCAGCCAGCAGCAGTTTAGACACACATGCGGACACCCAGGCAGGCACAAGCACGCTCGCACACGCACACACACACACACACACACACACACACACACACACACACACACACACACACACACAGGCTTACAACCACGCTGGCTTACACCCACGCTCGCTCACAAACACGCACGCTCACAGACAGATCAACGCACGCACACCCAAGCAGACACAGACAGGCAGGCAGGCAGACACAGACAGGCAAGCAGGCACGCACAGGCAAGCAAGCCAGAGAGCAGGAGCAGTAAGCGCCCTGTTGCCCGATAGCCAACATGCAGCCAAACAGAAGGGAATACTTCCGTGAACAAAACAGCAACGCCGTCAATGTTGGATGACCAGACCCTAGAAGAGACAATAGCGTTACTCTACCATTACGCACAACTGAAGTTATTAAATAAGAGCTAAATCATAAACCTACCAAGTAGCTGATAGCGTGACACACAGGAATGCCAAACCGGCCGGAGGTCCCAGATATGTTAACGCTGCAAATCACACATAAATTGAATATATTGTATTGCCCCACTAACTAATGAACGTGCCTTGTCTATGTGGAAAGTTTCTACCCACCCGAACAAAGATGAATCACAACGTCGGAGGGGATTAATGACAGTACTGCAGCTGGTTAGCGTGGGTTAGCACGCATAGCTAAAATGTAAACAAACCCTCAGTTAAACGGCATCACAACACAGAAGTTAACGACGAAGAAGAACAAACCTACCGATAAGCCAGCGGAAACATGGGTTACCCTCCGGAGCTACACCAGAGCTGGGCAGGGAGAAGACTGACCTGGAGCGGCCCTGGACCAAAGTAAACGTTTGCTGTAGCCTTTCCAGCGTTTATATGGCCGTGGCTATCAATTTCCCCATTACGACCTGGGCGGAGGGAGATGCAGGGACCGTCGCTAAACTCCAGGTATGCAGTCCTATTACAATCTGCCCCCCCCTTTTTGTGTCGTCGTCCCGACGACCACTGGAAGAGGGAAGACAATAGGCCAACCGTTGACAGCCTGTTAAGGGTTCTGGCTATGCGTTTCCTCTGCCGGATTGCAAGCTGTTCGTGGTAACCGGTGGGGATTGGAGTGCATTCCAGCTGTTGTGCGGACAGGACGACGCTGGCTAACATCAGTTGGTGATGGGGGTGACAAAGCAATTGGAGTCACGGTGGCTATAGGAGCCCCCTCTACACCCATGTCAGACCTAGCCATGGTATGATCACCTTCAGCAGCGGGGCCAAGGCCCCCAGCTAACCCAGCTGATAAATGGGTCGTTTCAGTGGCTACAACCAGAAGGTCTTCCTCATCAGATCCCTCCGTGTTAGAGGGCGAGTTTGACAAAGTTGGTGCACGCTCTGGTGAGCCATGAACGGAAGGAGGCCTCTCAACACACGCCTTTAACAGGGTGCGGTGCACATGCTTGACCAATTGGAGATTGTCCTCCGGTGCGATGGTGTAGACTGAACCTCCTTGGGGAGGTGCCTTCAGTATCTTATACACTACTGGACTCCACAGGTCGTGGATTTTATGTCGGCCCCGTACGGTATGGTCCCGTAAATAGACCCGCCGACCCTCCTCCAGTGGTGCATCGCAGGCCTTTGCGTCATGCTGCGCCTTACGACGATCTGCCGCCATCTGTAGGCGGTCCTTTACCCCCTCAACAACCACCCTTAGCCGAGTTTGGTGCTCGCTGACCCAATCATGCACACTCCCAGCAACTGGTTCAGGTACCTGACCCAGTAGAAAGTCAATTGGGAGTCGTGGTTCCTGGCCAAACATGAGAAAGTGGGGTGATTCCCCAGTTGTCTGATGCGGAGTGCTGTTGTAGCAAAATAGTAGCTGAGGGAGGCACGAGGCCCAGTCTCTTTTCTTGGTGACCGGTAGAGTGCGCAGCAAATTGTGAAGTGTTCTATTAAATCGCTCGCACTGGCCGTTACCGGCTGGATGGTATGGCGTGGTACGAGACTTCTGCACTCCATAGAAATGACAGAGCTGTTGGATAAGCAGGGATTCAAAACACCGTCCTTGGTCCGAGTGGATGCGACTAGGCACCCCAAATGTACAAAACCATTTCTCCACAAGGATTTTAGCCACCGTTGGGGCCCGCTGGTCCCTAGTTGGCACAGCCAAGCTATACTTGCTGAACACATCAGTCAACACCAAAACATCTTCATAGCCAGACACAGACGGTTCAAGCACAGTAAAATCAAGTGCCAGTATCTCGTTTGGGCGAGCAGCAAGTAAGTGGCCCATATAGCTGGGTGCCCCCGGCCTAGTATCTTTAGCCAATTGGCATCGCTCGCACTCCTGACACCAATGGACAATGTCTGCGGTCATACCTGGCCAGTAGCAGCGTGGCCGCAATAGTTCCGTTGTACGGTCAATGCCTTGATGGCCATGCTCCTGGTGGGCCTGTGTCAATGCTTCTTGCTGCAAGGAGGTGGGAAGAACCAACTGCAGCATCTCCTCCCCTCCCTCTCGGCGGAAAATGCGCCTATACAGCACCCCATCCCTTTCCATCAACCGATCCCACTGACCAATTAGAATCAGAACCAGCTTTGACAGCTGTTTACGTTCTCCTGGGCCAGGCCGCCTCTTTTGCCTCCAGAAGGTCAGTGCCTTCCCAATGATTGGATCAGCCTGTTGCATGTTGCACAGATCAACTGGGGTATGGCTAGGGAGAACCGATATGAGTGACTGACTCACCAATTGGGAGGGCTCAGGTATGATGGCCTGCTGCAGAGAAGTGGACATGGCGGTACCAGGGAGCAGGCTTTCCAGTCCCAGATCATCTGGGTTCTGCCGAGAGAGAGCATCGGCATTGGCATTACTTCGACCTGACCGGTATCGGAGTGAAAGATCAAATGAAGCCAGCTCTGATGCCCAGCGCTGCTCCGTGGCTCCAAGCTTAGCCGAGGCGAGGTGGCTGAGGGGGTTATTGTCAGTGTACACTGTACACTTGTTGCCCCACAAGTACTCCCTAAATTTTTCAGTGACGGCCCACTTGAGCGCCAAGAATTCCAACTTCATGGAACTGTAGTTCTTCATGTTGCGCTCAGTGGGCCGCAGACTGCGACTGGCATACGCAATTGGCCTCACTTTGCCCCCTTGCTCCTGGGATAGAACAGCCCCCAGTCCCCCATGACTGGCATCCACTTCTAGGATGAAAGGCAGGGTGAAATCAGCATAGGCCAATACTGGGGCAGTGGTGAGTTTGCCCTTCAAGCCATCAAAACTGGCCTGGCAAGCCTCTGTCCAAGAACCCACTAAAGATTTTGAACCCGATCTTCCTTTTGCCGTGGCTTTTTCCGACACCAACCTATGCAGAGGCGCTGCAAGTTTAGCAAACCCCTCCACAAAGCGGCGGTAATAGCTAGCGAACCCAAGGAACGACCTAAGTTCAGACACCGTGCTGGGACGCCGCCACTGGGCTACTGCCTCGATCTTACCTGGGTCAGTGGCCACCCCCTGGTCTGACACAACATGCCCAAGATAACTGACCTCCCTCTGAAAGAAAGCACACTTACTCAGTTTAGCTTTGAGGCCCTCACTCTGCAGCCTAGTTAACACCAAGCCCAGCCGTTCTAAGTGTTGTGAGACCGTAGATGAATATATAATTATATCATCCAGGTATAAGAGCAGGGACTGGCATTGCTGATCACCAAAGAGTCGCTGCATGAGTCGCTGGAACGTAGAGGGTGCATTGCAGAGCCCAAATGGCATTCGATTCCACTCGAATAAGCCAAATGGGGTACAAAAAGCAGTCTTTGCTTTATCCCTCTCAGTGACTGGGACCTGATTGTACCCACTAGCCAAATCCATGGTAGAGAACCAACGGGCCCCCGTCAACGCATCCAGCGACTCTTCAATGCGGGGAAGCGGGAAGGCGTCCTTTCTTGTTTTGGCATTCAGTTGCCGGTAATCTACGCACAAGCGCAAGTTACCGTCCTTCTTCTTTACCAAAACTATGGGTGACGCATACGGGCTACAGCTCTCTCTGATGACCTGTGCGTCAAGCAATTGATTAATATGCGCCTTCACCATGTCATAGTCGGACGGGGGTATCCGCCGGTACCTCTGGCGAACCGGCACCTCATCCAGAAGAGGAATATCATGGGATAACAAATTGGTGCATCCCAAGTCACCGTCATGGGTGGAAAAGACGGAGCGGAATTGCTCCAAGAGAGAACGGACTTGTCCTTGTTCTGTACCGGACAGACACGACAAGTCAAGCTTTTCAATTTGCTCCGAGATGGACAGAGCCACAGGGCCCGCGGTGTGAGAAGCCACGGTAGCCGTGGCCGAAGGGACTTCGGTCACACCTACTGGCAGACTGACCACATGAACCCATTGTAACGTGCCGAGAGAGATACGGGGGTAAAGAAGAACATCAGAGTTACCGACATTAACGATGGGGATACAAGCTGTCCCATGGGTCACCCGTATCAAAGCAGGGGAAGACAGTAGGCCCGAAGGTAGACCGGACTCCGAAGGCTCAAATAATACCACGCCACTAGCATATTGGGAGGAGCAAGTGGCTGGAACCAACTTCATTGTTCCGCCTGGCACTCGACAGGCTCTTCGGCCCCTCACCTTCACCAGGCCCACCACACCAGCTGTGGGTTGGATCTCTGCCTGATGGCAGTGCTGGAAAGCTTTGCGAAGAGATGCAGGAACCTGTGATATCGATGGGTCATCTAAGAAAGCCAAACCATGCTGACCGAACAGATCTTGATAACACTTACTCAGGACATTCATCCCTAACACTCCAGGAACATGAGAATTAAGACCGTCTGGGGGGTCCTTGACCACTAAAACCCCACAGTTTGGAACGCGCTTACCACAAAGCTGAACATCTAGCTCCATGTAACCAAGGTAAGGTATGGCCAATCCATTGGCCGCACGAAGTTGAAGCCAGTTGCATGACCTCAAACTATTTGGGCCGCGGGTTTCAAAATGCTTACGAAAAAAATTCTCTGTGATTGTAGAGACCATTGATCCAGTGTCTATCAAGCAGGGCACTTGGACTCCCCCAATGTGTACATCCAAATGAGGACATGACGACATCAAACTCGAAATCCTACCTGACTGGTCCCTAGACCCCTGTGAGCCAGTAAGCTCCCCATCCGAACTGTGGCTCAACAGTTCGGTGGGAACAAGTTTCCCGGCCGGGAAGATGCTTGGGATAAATGAGTATTGGCAGGCTGGTCCACAGATGGAGGGGGAGGCCGGGGCTGTGGCTGTACCCGCTCTCCATCGCACTCACGGGCATAGTGGCCAGGCCGCTGACACCTACGGCATATCACTGTCTGACGGTGAGGGGGGCGATGGAACTGACGCGGCCCCTGCAATGAAGCAATGCTCTGTGTCAGGTGGTTTAGCTGGTCTTGTTGCCTTCTCAGAATCTCTTTCAATTCAATTAACTCTGAGCCTTGAGACTGGCTACCACTAGGTGAGCGAGATGCCCCTTGAACACCATACTGGATGCCCTGAGTAGACGGCAACGAGTAACTACGTGCTCTGGCTGCCCCCGGCATGCCCTCCCGTTCCCATCTAATTGCCTCTGCCCGCACTTCAAGCAAGGTGGAGCGTGGTTGCCTCCGCACCAACTGTTTTAATTCCCGACGAAGCGAGCCATCTAGGACATGCTCAGCAAACTGGTCCCGTAGGAGAACGTCAGCATTGGGAACAGCATTGGGGTCAGACTGCTTCACCCTATCCATTAAATTCAACAAAGCCAGGGAAAACTCCTGCAAAGTTTCCCCCTCCTGCTGTTTCCTGGAAAAGAAAGATTCTTGAAGAGCGACGTAAGATTGAGAGCACCCGTACAACTCTCGCAAGATAGCAGTAATTTTATCTGGATCTTTGCGTTCCTCGCTAGACCTAAATTTGATCTCCTGTCTCGCCTCCCCTACCAAGTGATCATAAAGGAAGAAAGCCTGATCAGCGACGGACAGATGTCGGGCACGCATACATGCCTGGGCCTCCTCTAGCCACTCCTCGATGTTCATGCTCGACCTGCCGCTGAATTGGGGGCACTTACGATCACGTGGAACGAAAACGAGTCTTTCTGTGAGTGGGGCTACACTACTACTTGCAGTAGAGGGCGCCGCATTATTTGCACTTAAAACTGTATTTGTAGGCAATGCAGAGGCCTCTGAAGAGGTAGTAGCACCAGACTGTGCAGAATTCGCCTTCTCTTGCCGCAATTTCTCATTCTCTGCTTTTAATTGAGCCACCAATTCCCTAAGCTCCTGCATATCATCCTCCATGACAACTGAGAGAGAAAGGAGTTACTTACAGAATGAATCGGACCAGCAATCAAGATGACAGGTTCTGAGTCAACAAGTCAGCATCCAGCAATAGGTAGGCGTTGCTGTTTTGTTCTCCAAAAGTCAATACAACATAAGACAGCACTCACACAGCGGAACAACTCTAAGAAAGAGGGGGAAAGAAAAAGGAGAAAAAAACAAAACACCAGAGAAAACAACAGACACACGTCTCAACTTAGTCCAGACCACCGTTGCTCGCAGCGCCAGATTGTAACAATGCCACAAAATAAGTGTCACTGAAATGAAATTTCCCGTTCCTTACACACTATATTCCCTTTACCATATTCAAGACTACACAGGTAAGAGGTCTGGACAACAGAGACGTGGTCTTAATTATGCAAATATAGATATGTTTTATTTATTTTCTTTGGTAAAACAATTTCAGTCAATAAACACCTTTTAAAACTAAGGCCTTAGTCAATCAGATCATACAAACATCAGAACACCAAGTCAGGCTTACTGGTATTGTGCAGACATGGGAGGTGAAGGCAAATCCCTGAAATTAAACCAAAACACACTGAGATATACTAAACAAATCACTGCAAAGAAAGAAAAATACACAGCAAAACAAATTATGCACAGCAAACCAAAATACACAGCAAACCAAAAGCACACAATTAGTTAGTTAGTATACATGCAATACAGGGAATGCCACCACTAGAGGGAGTTAGCAGCACAGATATAAGCCAAACAGTTGGAATATAAGAAACAAACAAACATACAACCAATAGAACCAAAAGAATAAAGAAAGAACAGAATTGCAGGGAAATACCGCACTACAAGCACACCAAAGCACACCCACATGCAGCCAGCAGCAGTTTAGACACACATGCGGACACCCAGGCAGGCACAAGCACGCTCGCACACGCACACACACACACACACACACACACACACACACACACACACACACACACACACACACACACACAGGCTTACAACCACGCTGGCTTACACCCACGCTCGCTCACAAACACGCACGCTCACAGACAGATCAACGCACGCACACCCAAGCAGACACAGACAGGCAGGCAGGCAGACACAGACAGGCAAGCAGGCACGCACAGGCAAGCAAGCCAGAGAGCAGGAGCAGTAAGCGCCCTGTTGCCCGATAGCCAACATGCAGCCAAACAGAAGGGAATACTTCCGTGAACAAAACAGCAACGCCGTCAATGTTGGATGACCAGACCCTAGAAGAGACAATAGCGTTACTCTACCATTACGCACAACTGAAGTTATTAAATAAGAGCTAAATCATAAACCTACCAAGTAGCTGATAGCGTGACACACAGGAATGCCAAACCGGCCGGAGGTCCCAGATATGTTAACGCTGCAAATCACACATAAATTGAATATATTGTATTGCCCCACTAACTAATGAACGTGCCTTGTCTATGTGGAAAGTTTCTACCTACCCGAACAAAGATGAATCACAACGTCGGAGGGGATTAATGACAGTACTGCAGCTGGTTAGCGTGGGTTAGCACGCATAGCTAAAATGTAAACAAACCCTCAGTAAACCGGCATCACAACACAGAAGTTAACGACGAAGAAGAACAAACCTACCGATAAGCCAGCGGAAACATGGGTTACCCTCCGGAGCTACACCAGAGCTGGGCAGGGAGAAGACTGACCTGGAGCGGCCCTGGACCAAAGTAAACGTTTGCTGTAGCCTTTCCAGCGTTTATATGGCCGTGGCTATCAATTTCCCCATTACGACCTGGGCGGAGGGAGATGCAGGGACCGTCGCTAAACTCCAGGTATGCAGTCCTATTACACAAGGTTATTAAAAGAAAGTAAGTGTTTCAACTGGGTTTTTCCTCAGAATTGGGTAGGGTTTTTTTTCTCTTTTTCCTTTTTTCTTCTTTTTTCATCCCAACCGACTGTGAAAAATATCGTCCTTGTCACAGATGGAATGAAGCAAAGAACAAAACAACAAAACCTCCCATCTGAACAGCTACTTCCCCCTGAAGTGATTGCCTAATTGGAGTCATTTTTATGGGGGCGGCTACTGAACACATTTCTATTTTATTTCTCCCCCTAATACATAAAAAAAAATAAAACATCCCTCATGCAGATGGTCAGGGCTCTGAGAATGCGCCAGGCCATTGTTTGGGGTGTTTTGTTGTGGGTGCGGGGCGTTGATTCCCCCCGAGGGTGGCTGACTTCTGCTGAGTCATAGCCTCCATTGACTGCTCTTGTGCCAAATGAAGTCTTCCTCCTGTGCACAGTGTCTGGGACTGACAGCTATGAAGCAGACCATTCTCTCCGCATGCTAACGGTGCGATGACTGAGGCTGAAGCCTTGGCCACATATCAAAGCAATTTCAGAGAGTGAACACAAAGGCTTAGATAAGACCAACTGCTCGCTGTATAAAAGTGCTACAATGCGGCAACAGACAGTTGAGGTGTTT
The DNA here is from genome assembly GCA_027497455.2 of Sardinella longiceps. Classification (NCBI taxonomy): domain Eukaryota; kingdom Metazoa; phylum Chordata; class Actinopteri; order Clupeiformes; family Clupeidae; genus Sardinella; species Sardinella longiceps. Next base: position 1,946,591 of record JAODXP020000013.1, on the reverse strand, counting down.
GTGGACACTTGGCCAAAAAAAACACACTTGTTGCATCCCCCATATAGTAGAGTGATAATATTAAATCCAAGTAGATCAGATAAGGACATTATTAGTAAATTAGTTTCCATTTAACTAATTTAAGGTAGGGGTTACACATACACTTATGCATACTATCCTAGAAATCTAGATGCACCCTAGCGGTATTAAATAGTATTGCTCAGCCAGTACATCTGCCGATGACCCATAGGGAATCTTGGTGCCTGAACCCTCGGTGGTAGAGTGTGCAGAAAGTCTTTGACATTAGCATTGTTTCAGCCAGCTTGTTCTTGTCTCTTTATTATTATTGTTAAGTTATTTTTTGGACCATTTTGGTTCATTTTTGACAACACGGTCCTCAATTTCTCTTGCCAACAGTCAAAGTCATGTGAACATGCTTGAATACCTACAAATATTTCTTGACCTGAAGACAAAGACATCTCAACAAATTTGCATAAGACGCATAAATTTACCATACTACACAGGCTGTCAAGTATAAACCTCTGATCTGGTGTTTTAAGCAAGCTAAAAAAGCTGTCATGTAAAAATGTAAAATGCAAATGTATTTTACGGTAATTGCACACATGTGCGGTATTAACCCCAGTGTTCTAACCATTAGCCTACTTAATTAATCAGGATTCCATTCATTACATTTCATGACAAAGCGCAATGAAGAAAAAATATATTTCCATATAATGTATAGTCCTGGCCTCTGTATTAACTGCAAACCAAAATAATAAGTGAAATCAGTTAATTAACCCCTTGACCAGCGTTAAAAAAGTTGGGCCTGTGTGTATGTGTAATCAAAAGGGATGTATTCCAGTGTGCTGAAGAATCCTAGTCACGTATCTTCTTTTTCTTTACTTTTTTAATCACATATATTCTGGAGCTCCTTAGCCTTTATTGACAGGTTAGTGAAGGCCAGACAGGAAATGAAGACAAGATAGATAGACAGTGAGATGAGGAAATGATCTCGAGCTTGTCTTAAACCTGGGACCATGTGAGCACAAGACACATGACTGGTGTAGGATGGCAACAATGCTGCCGTACAAAAGCCAGTCTTTGCATGCATTCTCAGGGCAAGTCCTTGTCCTCTACACACAGCACCAGGGTCGATATGCCCCTTACTCAGGCGGGTAGGCATCACTGAACAACCTCTACTGCAGCAAGGCTGGTTGGGGTTGAGAGGTTGCACTACCGAACAACGTTCCTTCTTGCTGCACATAGATGGTCAGTATACACCCACTACATCACTCACATGGCACGGTGAAGATTGGAACAGACCCTGGGAAGACACAGGAATAACACGTGTGTGGAGAAAACAAAAGTGCAAAATGCAGGGTATTCATCATCTTCCTGTTTGGTGGGTCCAGACAAAATGAATCCATGTGCATTCTGCATAAATGTGGCACCTACCTGTATGTTCACTGCATTTTTCTTACAAGCACCGGTAGCTGCACTGAGAGGCTGTTGGATTCCATATTCCTGTCTTTCCACTTCAGTGTTTTCAATGAAAAGAAGGAATTTCTGTCATTCAACTTACAAATCCCCCCATTGAGCAATCAATTTGTCCTTTGTCATCTGCTGAGGGGCCAGCCAGCACAGATCAATTCTTCTTAGAACTGTTATTTTCATGCAATTCACAAAAATGTTTTTCCACGTCTCATAACTGCAAGGAATATTCACGTGTCATTTCCTCTCCCTATGTATTTTTTCCCCCCTTTTCCCACTGGATGTGGCACAGCTCACAAAAGAACAACCCCCATCCCACCCCTCCTGACAAAAAATCATCCCAGTGTATAGAGCTAAAATGTGTTTTTTTTTTTTCTTTCTCAGATGTATACTTTGAATGGATGGAATAATTAGAGAGCTACTCTTAAGCAGGTGGCGAGCTTTAGAGGTACCTTTTAGAAACCCCCAGTTTAAAGGGAAGGTTCGGTGTAATTCAAGCATAGTCCCATTGTACGAGTCTGCTGACTGCACCAGAGAGCATGTGGAATGAAGAAATTTGGAAAAACACAGGCTGAAGGAAAATACGAATGAGTACTTTACATTGAGTCAATGGATCATACAACATTTGAAATGAAAAGTAAGCTTTTGCATTCGGTTGAAGTTGTCCTAAATTCGTTCCACTCTGTATCTAGTGCAGTGAGCAGGCTTGTGCAACAGAGCTATGCTTGAATTCCACTGAACCTTTGAATTAAGCTTTGTAAATAATTCTCAGATATTGTTTTGGATATAGAGGAAGGATTGTCTGATTGTACTTTGCCTGTATTTCTATCAGTGCTTTCTCAGCAGGCAGTACTCTAATAACTTGGATGCATTTTTTGCTTCAATAACAAGATCATAGAGATGCTGTGTCTATTTATCTTTATCAATTCAGTGGATGAAAGCAAGAAAGCCAAACAGTTTTTAAAGCATTGTATTGGGTATACGGGTAAACCAGTGGTGTGTGCCTGTGCTACAAGGACACACAATGGAAAACAACCAAAGGTAAAAAGCTCTGTCAATACAACTGTGTGGTTATATAGTAACAGATTCAGAGAACAATAACAAGCCCTTAAGGAGAGTATCTTTGTACTGCATCAAAGATCTACATGATTCTTCTTGGATACAACACATAAGGTAACTTACTGTACTAATGACTGGATGAAGCATTGAGGATTGAGGTATCTTAATGTAGAGGATTTTCTACTTATTTTGTAACACTGAAATACCATCAACCAAAACTGCTTATTATCAACCTCTGCAAGACACAGATTATTTTGTCTATAGCTATGGATGACTAATCACCTTCTTCGTGCCATTATGGTCTGTGCAAGCCATAGATTACAGGTACGCAGGTCTGCTGAACTATGGCCCAGAACAGGCTGAGATGATAATCTACTTAATTAAATCACAGCACAGGTTCTCTCTGATCTATTTGCATGGGCTGCTCCCAGCTAGTAGACTGTAGCACACACATGAAGACCCACTGGACCACACTGAGAAATGCACACACACACACACACACACACACACACACACACACACACTCTCTCTCTCTCTCTCTCTCTCTCTCTCTCTCTCTCTCTCTCTCTCTCTCTCTCTCTCTCTCTCTCACTCACACACACACACACACACACACACACACACACACACACACACACACACACACACACACACACTTACACATATGGACACATGCAAACAGGCACCTCTTCATATTGCCCTCAATCTGTGCGTTTGAGTGTTGTGTTAATCAGGCTGAAATTACAGTGGCACATTATAAACATTCTTGCAATGCAGGCAGCCCATGCAGCACAGCTGTGATTCAATCAGACCAGCATAACTCACCTAAGGTCTGTCAGGGGAGCGTGGCAAACAAGTCAGCTGGACTAGATCCAGTGAGCATCCGTACCACCTGCTCCGGATGGCACTATCACAGAAGGCGCATGGCACGACATGAACCCCATCACCACCTTCAGCCACATGTGGAGACCTTGTAGGTGGTATCTCTACCGGTGACATTTTATTTATTTATTTTTTTATTTATTTATTTTTAAATAATTTATTCCTTCACTATTGTTATTGTGGTTGTTGTCCCCCTACCCCCAAGCATGATGCCATGCTGTTAGATAGAAATCTCTAATTGTGCTAGTTGATTTGGGTGGATTAATCAATGCAAATTGTATGCTAATTGACATGGGGCTTCGATTGCAGAAGCAGATGGTTTTTGTATTGTCACAGTATAGACTCAGGTGGGCAGAGAATCAGATGGCTTCAGAAGGGCTCAGAGTGCTGGGGTGGGCTGGACTGGGAAGCCTGAGTGTGCAACCTTTTGCACATCACCCAATGAAAAGGCATCTGACAAGGACACTGTCTACATCATAGACCAAATAGCTGGCAGCTAACACTAACTGAATGGCGCACAGACATTCACTTTCAGTTCAATTTTCCTATGCCCCAATTAGTTAATTCGGTCTGTGTTGCAATAAAGTTTCTTGTACTTCTCCCAGGGCTATAGATTGAATCGCGTCAGATTTTTCATTTAATACATACAGTATACTGTTGAGGTTTTTCCTCACTATGGTCCAAGTTTTTGATCAGAGACTCTGTGATGCCATGTTCAATCATAGCAACACAGGCCTATTCCTTTTGTGTTTTTAATCTTTTTCCGCTCTCCCCCCCCCCCCCCTCCCTCCCCCTACCATTTCCTCTCTGTCTCCCGCTCGTTCCTTTCTCATTTAAATTGACCAGCAAATTAATAAGCCTGACATAATGAAGCAGTGGAGGCTTTGCGAGTGGCGGGGTGTTTGCACGCTCACCATCCCATCAACACACATCCATCTCATTTAAAAACACCCTGAAAACTGCCGGCACCCCAACGGTGCCTTCTTAAACGAGCCTGGCACTGCGGGGACGGCTCAGAAAAAACACACGTCCTTTCCAACCCTCGCCCATATTTTGTAACACTGTCATAACTGGTGCAGGAAAAGAAGCCTCTTATTAATTAATGAGAGCTGGATCTCATTAACAGTGCCGAAACGTTTTGCAGTTTCATTAAATGTGTATACATACACAACGCCAAGATCAAAGATTTCTGGAGGAAAATATTATTGATGATGGGTAATTTGTCTTTTAAATTAAACGCAAAAAAATATCAGTTTTTACTTGGAGGACATTCAGATGCAATTACATTGGCTTTATTAATCATCTACTAGGAAGTCAAGGCAAACCTCTTTTCTCTTTCCATTGAGTTTATACTGCAGGCAGAGAGATTGAAAAACTACATTATTAATGTATGATTCATGAGTCTTGTGTAGAAGGAATAGCAGAGCTTTTTTTTAATTCACTATTGTTTGCTGTTTCAGTTCAGATTTCTTCACCGTAGCCTACTGTGAATACCTGGTCAGATGCAAGAGGTTCAGGTTCGGATGAAATCAGCCTCCATGGGTCGTCTTTTGCTACTTCTTCAAGGCTCATGATTTATGATTCAGTGAGTGTTACATAACTTCACCACAAATTCTCAGTTGGACTTCATTGAATTTGGTTTCTGAATAGAGTCCATTAAGTTGTTATCATGAAGTAAAGGAAGGACATATGGTGTACCTGGGCTAAAAGCTACTATATAAAACACATTTTTTTTTTCAGAATTAAAGTTGGCAAAAAAAATGAATGGATGCTGCTTCTTCAGTCACATGTCAGTCATTTGGCTAAGCTGGCTCATGTGTCATGTGTGTTTGCACAGGTCATATACCCCAGCCCAAGTCACCGAGATCAGTCTTTATATTCTTTTTTTCGTCGATGCAGTCAGTCTTATTCTTGACCCACTGTATACAGTGTAAAAGCCAGTAGCAGGGGGAGAATAGGTAAGAGATTGTGTGTGAAAGGCCTACAAGGCAAGACCACATACTGAACTTGATGCACCACATCCAGCCTAAAATTGCCTCCTTTGTACGTCATCCTTAGAAAGACCATCCATCCACAGAAAGAGTCCATCTTGTAATTTTTTTTTTTTTTTTAAGTTAGCCACTGCTGAAGCGAGGCTTACACTCACCACCCTCAACCACCCACCCCACACACACACACACACACACACACACACGCTTCTTGGGTATTTATCCATCAAAGATCTCCCCGGTGTGGCTATCCATCATCGTCAGATGCTAAAGAAAGAAAAATAATCACTCCCTGCTCCCGACGGATCTGGGTTTGTGCTAAAACTCCTTTGTTGCAAGTGAATCATGAGATTTCAAAGGAGCCTGGTTATAATCAATCAAACCCTATATGGTTTGAATAAGCGCGGGGGAGGAGCTGAAGAGGCGCGGCAAGGATGACACTCTCATGCTTCACTCCACATCGCCTTTAATTTCTCAAAGTCGTTTTAGGGGATGAGGAAGGCTGGGTTGGTGGGGGGTGGGGTGTGGTGGGGTGTTGGCATTCTCGGAGGAGAGTGCAAAGGACCTCTGTTTGGCTGGGCCCTGATCTCCGGCTCATAGAACTCCAAGTCGCATGCTGGCTGTCGAAAGATAAATTTTCACTCAATTAATACGGAGAAACGTGTGCGGTTCTAATCGAATAATGTGAAAATGACTGAAGTCTCTTTCTCACATCAGATCACAGCCAGGCAGGGAAATGTACATAAGCAGGCAGATCGAGTGAGACACACAACCGTGCACAATGTGCAAACTTATGCGCACACACTCACAACCACACGCACACACACACAGCCACACACACACACACTTTCAGAGGGAGAGAAAGGAAGTGTTAGACATGTTAGAGAGGGAGGAGATCTTGGCAGGAGTCTGAGCAGTGTGTAGGCTCCCCAGGCATCTTGGGGATGCCAACCCCAGCGGGAGTCTCTTTGCCAGAGCAGAGCAGAGAACTGAACTGACTCAGGAAGAAACCTGCCTCCATCGCTCATCCTGCCATGTCAAATCTGATTGGTCATTAGGAAGTGGCACAGCAAATCAAGCCTTTCAGTGAGACAGAGCACTGTGCTGCTTTCACACCTGTTCCTGGGTTTGAGACGAACTAAACTAGACCTGTCAAGCCTCAGTGGAGTCCAGCGACTAAGGATGTCATGTTGTACCTATCATTTATACAAATACATTATTAAAGGGAGACTAGGGAACTTCTGAAGTATCGTTTTCATATGAAGGGTGGATAAATGCAAGTTTTATTGCATTGTATAGTTCTTGGTGGGGGGTAGGATATCACCTCAAAAGAAAAGAAAAGAAAAGAAAAGAAAAGAAATGTAGCTAGTTCACTAGATTTCCAGCAAAGTGTTCCTTTCATTACGAAGTCAATCACTAAAATGAATTAGTAATTATATAATGCACTATATTTTGTTATGAAGTGCACACACTGTACCCACCATACATTTATGTATTGTTTTGTGCAGTGAACATGTGGATGTTCTGAACATGAGGTAAGTCACGTAAGTTCAAATACATTCTGAGATTGAGCCACACAACAGGACATATGAATTATTGTTGAGCGCATGAAGGAAACCATCACCTTAATGGAAAGTCATAGGGGGAGCCACTCTCCAGAACTCTCTCAAGCCGTGCATAAAATCCAGTCTGCTTGTCTGTCGAGCCCCATCATCCTCCTCCCAGACGCTGTCGCTTGCCCCATCAGCAAAGGCCTACTTCAGCCCCAAACCATTTTGAGAAGAGGAGAAATTTTCTTTGACAAATGCCAAGGCTTTATTCCCTCTCTCTCTCCCTCCCTCTCTCCCTCCCTCCCTCTCTCCCCCTCTCTCAATCTTTGCATATAAATGATGCCTGTGCTTGAGTATGTGTCTTTCGCATGGAATCCTCTTTCTGTTTTCCTTCCTTGTATATTTGGGAACAGAGACATGTAAGCAGGAGAGAGGAGTCCTTGGAGCCCTGCTTACTCCAGTGAGCCAGCAAGAGGCTGGACATGGTCTCAGAAAGGCAGGCTGGACAGGCTTTTGCGTGAACGTGCCATGGATGGCGATTTCATAGGTCAATATACAGAGTTTGGTTACACTTTATTTGAAGGTACCACCATAAGACTATGATGTTGAATCTGTCATAAACTTTATACACCTGTCGTGAGTTCTGTCATTAAGTGTCTGTCACCCGAGTTCTGTCACCCGGTATTTGTCATGGTTAGGGTAAGGATTAGGGTTAGGGTTAGGGTATGTCAGAAGTCATGACCGGTGTCTAAAGTTTATGACAGATTCTTGACAACGTCATGTCAATGACAGTGTCATGTCAGTCTTATGACGGTACCTTCAAATAAAGTGTAACCCAGATTTCATATGCTCTACAGCATTTCTTATGTGAAAGAGGAAGAGAATGTTAGTTATTGCTGTTGAGGAAAAAAACTTACAAGGTTTAAAGGAAAATACCGGAGTAAGTTAAGCATAGCCCTGCTGCACGAGCCTTCTAACAGCAATATATTTCGCATGAAATGAAAGAATTTTGAACAGCATAGACCTAACGCGAACGCGAAACACTTTACATTGAGTCAATGTAACCTCAGATCTTACTTTCGGTTTCCAAGAGTCAGGTCCCATTGATTCAGTGTAAAGTGCCTGTTCGCTTCTGTGTTCGCGTTCGGTCTGTGCTGTACCAAATACCTGGGTAACCTGAAAAGCCCTTTGAGACCAACCAGGGCCACTGTTGTTGTGTGAATGAACTTGCGGTGGAATAAACCAATTTCCATGACAACTCCTCCCTGTGTTTCCTTCCTCACTAAGGGACCCACGCTGTTTCCCTTCACTCACATTCTCCACGCAAGAGCTGCTGCCTTGTCTTATGCCTTGGGTGTGGGGGAAACCCTGGGACGTGTGTGTGTGTGTGTGTGTGTGTGTGTGTGTGTGTGTGTGTGTGTGTGTGTGTCAGTTCATTATCTACTCTTTCAGTCTACTCTCACTGTCTCCAGTGGGGCTACCCTAACGACACGACAGTGGTGGTGGAGTGGTGGTGTGGTGAGCAATTCCTGTGGCAGTGGTGAGCTGTTACTTAGATGACACAAAAGCCACTCTGGGTCAGACTCTCATTATGATCCAGTGCTCCTGCTGCAGCAGAGGACAGTCAGCAGTCTGCAGCGCTTCTGCTTTTAGTTCTCTTAAAAAGGTCTGACATCTCATCTATGAGATCAAGCCCCTTATCATAGGAGATGCATACAACACTAATCTCATCAGTTTAACCAAATCAATACTTTTCATTTCATTGATTATGATTATTATTATACTATTTTATTGAAGACATTTTAAAGAATGAAATGTTTTCTTCCGTGTCAGATTGGCTGGTGGCCCACCACAGCTGTCAGCAGGTGGTGGGTGATTGCAGAGGTCTGTGAGTTGCTGTCGCTGCGCCACTGGGCCCAGTTTGAGATCGCTCTCTGAAATGCCATGGCAGCGGCAGTCCCCCACGTGGAGCCAAGGCAAAGCCGAGCGAGTACTCAGGAGGGGTGTTGAGTGACAGCTCCGCACAAGCACTTAAGTCCTATTAACATCCAGACAGGGTCTCTCAAAGGACATTCTTCAGAAGGGGACAGAAATGTATGTTTATGCCCTTGCAAAGTGACAATCTATGAAGAGTGTAAAAAAACACGGCAAGTGACAATGAGGGCCTGCTCTTGAATAAATGTAGTGCTCTTCACGTACATGTAAGCACATAAAAAGGGTACATGCATTGCTTAAGTTACAAAGAGCCCATAAGGGGACATGTGGGGTGCAAAGTTAAATAACCCAGCAGCAAAAAGAGCACTCAGCCTTGAAACTTTCACAAGTATGTCATTGTTCGGCATTACGTATTGGAAAAGGCTTTTGTGTGTGTGTGTGTGTGTTTTCGGTAAAAGTATTTATCATGAGAAGGTCATAGAATGTGACCTCATCTTGTTTGCTGCACATTGGAAGTTCTCAGTTTCTAAAAATACTAATATTTAAATTTATTATACAAAGTACACGGCCATAGAAAGGAACTTCCTTACGTCTTCTGGTCTAATATTTCTGATACTGTATAACAGACCGCTGTGTCTGTGACCACATTGCCTTGGCAGAGGTCAGTGCTCTCCGAGTGCTTTTAAAGTCCACTTCATCATTTAGTCCAGGGGGTTGGTGGCCTGCAAAGTTATAGTCTGAAATATATCTTTAAATGTGCTAATTGTTATGCATGTGTTAGGTATTAATTGTTCTCTGAGCTCTCCAAATAAGATATGCAACTTTAGTTGGGCTGAGAACTGTCTAGGGAGACATAACAAGGTCATTTGCAACCTAATAGCCCAATGTATCTCACTGACTGCAATGTCAACACAGGTAGGTGCCCTTTACGTTTGTGGAGCTAAGAATGTCTCTGTAAGGGGCGTCTTCTGCTCAATAACTTGGTATGGTGTTTGTAAGTTATTACAGTTACAGTGCCAATATTTGTTTGCCACTGGAATAACAATTCAAACAGATGTACTACATACTTTCAGCCATTTCATATTGTCAACAGAATATCATGACTCCATATTCAAGATTAAAACGATCTGTAGATACGTCAACAAATAGCCTGCATGATTTCGGTCTCACTCACATGATATCTTGTGTTTTTTTTCCTGCTTACTCTCATTCCCAGTAACCCAAGGGTGCTTTTCCTTGATAGTAATGGGATAATGCCTGGAGAAGCTTGCTGGCAGTAGCATAAGGGGCAGATTTATATTGGCTATGAATATTTGGCTCACTAAGACACCCAGCTCAGACAGGCCGGACTGATTCTCATAACAATCCTTGAGGATGCCATGATGGCTTTGCCTGCAACCAGTAGGTAGGATAGGATTTGGATCAAAAATGTTTATTTATTGAAAAAGATCTGTTTTGGTCAGCAGGTTGTCAAGTTGCCTAGGAAGCAGGTGTCTCACAATACTCCATCTGGAATTTTATTTTTTATTTATTTATTTATTTATTTTTTTGATGGCTACATATGTCTAAACATTTTGTCCTAATGCATGTGTATACCTTTCTATACCATTATGTTAGGATTACATTGCATTGAACCACTCTTGATTCTTTTTTCTGTGAATTGTTTTTGTGAATTCATCGCACATTAGCTAAGCTATATTTCTAGCATCTGATGAACAGACACCCCTTGCGTCTCCTGTGAGAAGTCTGGTGCTCTTCCCACTGAGCTGCTGCTGGTCACTACTGCTGAGCATGGTTGAGACTGCTGAGGACATGTCATGGTCCATGGATGGGACTTACCTTGTAAGAGCCATCACTGAATGAGATACTGTGCTTCAGGTGAATTTTCCAGCACTGAAGACCATGCACAAGCTGACCATTCAGTTGGTAGCCCCTGTGTCGGATGTTGGCCCTTGAGATAGCCAGTAGCTACAGTCAGTTGGTCTCTTTAAGACACTATACTGTGCACAGCTTATGACATACAGTACAGTCATGTTTTGCACATTGACAGTTTCAGAAATGTCAACTGTAAGTAACGATTGTGACAAATGTAATTCTGGCCTTTTTTGGCCGTTTTGTCTATCTACATCACAATTATATATTTTGTTAATCCCAGACATTTTACTGTTTTGATTTTTTATCATTTTATTATCAATTATTATTTTATTATTTATTGTTTAACCTAGTGCATTTACAAATAAGAACTTACTTACAATTTTTACAGAACTAGTAAGTCAACTCATCTTGTCAACTTGCAATATCACAAAAGCTACACATTTTTGTGAACAAAATAAAATAAATCATAAAATCTTGATGAGAAGCAATGGGAATCATGAAGGTCCTGATTAACCAATACTTCCTTGAAGATTTCCTTGAAAGAGATTTTTTGTTCACTTTTCGTGTTCTGAACCCCACAAAAGCTATTTCCTTTCAAGTCATTTACTCTCTTCTGTTCTCTTCCCTGATATACTTTAATTGCACTCTTTTAATTGCACCCTTTCAGACTCTCGCTCTCATGCTCTCCCACCAATGCCTATGCCAGCAATTAAGCCAGGAGAATATCCAAGTTCTGATTAATTTAATTGATGACAGCCCCTGGGAAATCATGTCTCGCTCACTCAGTTACTGCATGGTGGTGGAGGTGAGAGTGGAGCTGGTGAAGAGAATCAGAATCATCTCCACTCTGGAGTCCTCCTCCCTCACAAGCATCCAGTCCTCCCCAGCCCACACACACACACACACACACACACACACACACACACACACACACACACATACACACATACCCACCCACCAGGCCCTCTGGAGGATATCCATAGACAAATGACACACATGGGGAGAGACATCAAAAAACGCTTTCCAGATCTCCCGTTCGCCTTCTCTTTTTTAGTGTGAGCAAGATGGAATAATCCTTGGCTCCAAGCCTCTCCATCTGTCTTTTGGCACACATTAATGAGTCGATATGAACTTAACACGGACCCTGAACAGGATAGCATATGGAACTGCAATCTACAAGTGTCAACAGAACCACACAAAATCTGCTATTTATTGGCAGATTTTCAACTCTCCCACACTTAATACGCCAACCTTGTGCAGTTCATTTCATATTGATGTATTTTTCTGTAATATCTCTGCAATGTTGTTGGTCATTTTTAGACAGAAAATGACCTTTGGTCTCCATATGACAGTAACTGACCTTTGGACACTTGGAATAAACATGCATGCGTAATTTAAATGACATGCATGTGAGGTTGGTGGCGGTTATTGGACACTGAGCTCCGTGTTGGCTATAGATGTCTTTTAATTGCTGTGCTGTTACTTTTATGCCTCTCCATCAATCTGCTTTTGACATCCCTCCAACATCCCCTGACTTGGCAGCCATCTCTGCAACTTCTGTCTCCCCAGGGAGCACTTTTAAGACATGCAATGAGAGGGGGGTGGGCTGGGGGTGGTTGGCTCCTGCTCACCTCTTTTAACATTAAAATCTGGATCTGGGGGCGTGGGACAGAGGGTAAAGACAGAAAAAAAGAGCAGAAAGGTTAGGAGGAGCACACACACACACACACACACACACACACACACACACACACACACTGTCCAGTAACTCAGAATCTACTGCAGCATCATAAAATTCGATCAGTCCTTTTAGAGCGAGGGTATTGGTTTTCATTAGCATGTCAAAATTATGGCTTAATCTTGATACCATCAGCAAAAACTGGCCTCATGCTAGAGTTGCTGAGTCCACTTTAGCTTTCATTAGGGCAAATTCAATTGATTTACAAGCCCAGAGTAAAAACAAAGTCTCACCTCATACACAAACGCTCACACACACACACACACACACACACACACACACACACACAGATACACACACACACACACACACACACACACACACACACACTCTCTCTCACACACACACACACACACACACACACACACACACACACACACACACACACACACACACACACAGAGAGATAAACACACCCTCAGTTTCACTAGTCTCTGGTGTCTTCAGGGACTAACCTAGTGTCATTACTGTGGGTTCAAGAGAAGGCACAGAAGAGAGCCAGATACAATAATCTTTATAAACTGAAAGGGCTAACTAATGGTAACAGAGAAGAGATAGAATAGCTAGAAACTTCATAATTGCTAACTGAATGACTTCCTGACAAACCATACTACTCAGAACACCATCTATCAATCACCATGTATCAATTGTTCATGGCCTTCGAAGCCAGCACAGAACACACACACACACACACACACACACACACACACACACACACACACAAATACACACACACACACGCACCTCCTCAGCCCATCCCGTCAGTCATTATTGTGTACGACACGTTTATTTTGCGTGGCGCGTCGGAGGAAGCCTGACAGGCTCTCGCTCAGTGACCGGTCAGCCATTGACCCGCAGTGAGGGGCTGCTAATTGCCTGCAGACGGGGTAATTGAGCGGCCTCTGGGGGTCCATTCAGCTCAGCAAACTTCAATACCGTCAGCAAATGTCAATGAGCGGGGTGGGGATTAATGAGCTGCCACTGACGTCTGGCTAACCGGGCTCACCGACCCACCAACCAGACGCAGGGCCGTTTCAAGGTACTTAGGGGGGCCCCAAGCAAACAGGACATTGGGGCCCTTCACCTCTCATAAAATCTACCAAATTATTATAATCCTCAAGCATCTTTCATGAATTATTTGTGTTGAAATTACAGTTTTCTAATGCTAGACTGTCATGTTTTATTGAAAAACACCACCAACTAAACTAGTAAAAAAATTATACAGTTGATCTTGGGGGCCCCTTTCAGTTTGGGGCCCCAGGCAATTGCTTGGTTTGCCTGTCCTGTTGCGACGGCCCTGACCAGACGGCACGACTGCCACAGCAGGCCCAAACCCTATCGCGGTCCACTTGCCTGTTAACACCTCCATTACAGCTCTTCCTCCTGCTAAGATGTCCACCACAGGCCTTCATCATCAGTTACAGCCCTGAACCCTCTGCATTTCCTGCATTGACTCACAGTAGCAGGGCTGGGGTCAGAGATGTTAATGATCACCTGTGGAGCTGAGAGTTAGCAGATAGAGTTTCCTTTTTAAACCTCCTTGTGGACTTACAAAAGACTGTAAGTGCACAGATGTGGCAATTTTTTAACACAGTAAAGTAAGACACATCAGGAACCAAGAGGACCTTTAGTCTGGAACAAATGAGCAAGTTACATAAAGGCATGCATAGCCTCGGTGAATGCTACAACAGCACAAATACTAGCATTATGCTAAACTCTTGTCTTTCCATCACTATTGTGTTGCTGTAAATAACTTTTTCTGCTGTAAAAAAAAAACAACTCTTTGCAGTGAATTGTTGACTAGACATTTATCTGTCCAATTCACACAACTACATAATCCTAATACTTCTGTAATATAAGAATCAGGAATCAGAAGAATCAATTGCAAAAACACCACACCCAGCCACCAGCATTTTTTCTCAAGTAGAAAGTACACTCCAACCCCCCAAAATGGGCAATTTCTAGTATAAACATAACTCTTATTAGTTTTTAGCCTTGGTAGTCTTAGAAGCAGCACAGCACAGCACAGAAGAGGAATAGGGTTGTGTTGGGAGTTGAGAGTTGGGTTGGGTTGACAGCCTATTGCCTGTGGGTCTTGGGAACTGGGAGGCTGAGGTCTGGTGCCGTGGGCAGCAGTAGAGAGTTAGTATCAAAGCCTACATTACTCTTAGCAGTCTAGGAGCAGCAGAGCACAAAGGAGGGGTTGGGTTGGGAGTGGGTTTGGGTTGACAGCCTATAGACTTGTTTCACACCTGAACATTCCGACATTCCATGGTAGTAAACTGAACATTCTATCATTGAAATGCATTGGATTTATGCCTCTTTCTGACTTGAAAAAAATGGGTATAACATTTCAAACTTGTTTAAATTCACTTTACTTCAAATAATGCACTTTGAAGCACACAAATTGGGAGGTCCCGAATAGTTTGAAGCTTCATGCACATAAATGTAAAACCACTTTTATCTACTCGGGACCTCCAAATTTGCGTGCTTCAAATGTGTATTATTTGAAAGAAAGTGAATTTAGACTTATTTGAAATGTTATTACCCATTTTTTCAAGTCAGAAAGAGGCATAAATCCAATGCATTTCAATGATAGAATGTTCAGTTTACTACCATGGAATGCCTTTAGAACCTCGGAATGTTGAGGTGTGAAACAAGTCTATTGCCTTTGGGTCTGGGGGTCTGGGGTCTGGAACTAGGGGCGGCAGCAGAGAGCAAAAGAACTGGGAGAGTCGTTCTGCTGTGTGAATCCAGCTGTTGTTTGACAGCTGATGATTCCTCCATGCACTGCTGTCTGCTAACCTCCACTGACTCCTCTCCTCATCTGTCTCAGGGTTAGTTGCCATGCAAATTCCATGTAATTTGAAATCTTATCCTTGGGAGGTATTGGATATCTCATTTATTTTTTGTCAAAAAGACGTCCTTTACTAGCTTTTTCATCCTTGCCAATTATCATCAGATTTTAGAACAGCCTTATAGGCTACTGTATACAGCTTTACTAAACTTGGTGGATTATCATCAAATATCACTCAAGATTATCAGGCTGTGTCACAAGATGTTGGAATAAAATATCCCATTCCTGAAGGCAACTGTCTCATCAGACCAGAAGCTAGACATTAGATAATTCTCTTTTAATGACTTTGATATTACATTAATTATTACATGATGTTATAGCCTGGATGCGAGCAAACAGTATTACTACTATACACAGGATTTTAATAAATTAATCAACTATTTATTGTCTTGCTGTCATGCAATAAAGTTAAGTTGCTAATACTCTAATACTTGTTAATGTGTTAAACCTACTCGACTTTACCGAAAAAAAAAAAGATAGACAATAAAATGTTATCAGGTTGGTGAAAATTTTGATTTGATTCCAACTCCAAGACTCTGGTGCATACAATGGTGCTAGAAATATATTTCCTTGGCAGTGCAGCCTGACACATTATTGTCAGTTCAAGTGCAGATCATCAATCACCCGAAGTGGCGCTCCACTCCCCCTCCCGGCCTGGGATGGCTGTTTAATCACCACTTGGCCCCACACTCTGGGCCATCCTGCAACATAACAGATGAGCTGCCGTCGGCCCAGCAATTCTGAAAAACCCACCAGAGAATGAGGAGTCATCTTGTTTATCACCTTCAGACCACCAACTTCCTCTACCCCAAAACTACCCACAAAACAGACGAGACAAACAAAAAACAAATAAACAAAAAAAACCCCACAACCACTGGACTTTGTTTCTAGTACAGTAGTCCTCCATGTTGTGTCAATATTGTCAGAGTAGCATGTCAGATGAGTTGAGACACCAGGGGAGAAACCAGGAGTGAGATGGAGGTTGTTGTTTACCACACAGTGAAGGAGTAGTGGTGGTCGGGTGTTGAGTTTGCGAATAGCGATGTGACTGGCTGCACACAGTCAGGCGTGGAGGAGACATCCCAGTGCTAAACCTCCAGCTCTCTCTGTGCCACTTATTCATTCAAATGCAAATCCGCAGACCATAATATCCACAGGCTGCATGAGATTTGTGAAGCCCCAGACACATCTCATTCCACCCCAGAATTCTACTGGCTTTCTCCGAGCGCACTCTTGAAATGCCACCAGATATTGACAAGCGAGATAAAAAGACCTGCCTTTTCCTCAACGAATAAGCCCCGATTGGAATCCATCTCATATACGTACGGTGCTGGCCAAGGCATACTTTCAAAACAGAGGTCGGAGAAGCATTAGTCAAAGGGTTATACATGCAGCCTTCATCCATCAATTTAACAGATTTGTTATTTGACTCTTGTAATGAGTGCCCAAAGGAAATCTATGGTGGAAGTGATTGGAAAGCTCTGGTGCTGGCAAAAAAAGTGTTTCGAACTTGAAACTGAAAGAAAAAAACGTGTTCATCAGCTGTGGTAGAAAAGGCCTTCGATCGATTTTTATGCCATCAGTTGTACTTTCCAGTGCAAAGAGGAGAAACACTGTCTTAGTCAATCTTTGAGAAATCTTTTTGTATTATGTAATATGAAATGCTTCATATTCAGTCAGTGATTGACACCTTGCTACCGTGTTTATTTTCTTTTTAGTCACAGCCAACACAAAGAGCTTTAAAAGGGTAGGTATAAATACAAATATCATTTGGATGATGAGAAGAATGAGAAATTACCCAGGAGTTTAGTTGTCAGACGCCTTTAAAAACAGTCTAGAAAGACAGTGAACCTGACATGGGTTGGCAAGGCATTTAACAAAGGGCAACACCTCAAAAGCTTGGTCACCACAGGTCTTGAAACATTGACAGCAGGCTATAGTAGACCAAAATGCTTATGGTTTTGACAAAACAGAAAAAAAGTGACAGTCTTAATGACAGATTCAATAAAGCCTTTAAAAGAAACAGCTCCACATACAACCATAAAAAAGGCTCTATCAAACATAGATTTTGAACAGCCACTGACATCTATTTTTGTGTGCTATTGAAATCCAGTGAAATATTCGTACGCTACGCTATTCAGATGTTTTGGACAAAAAAATAACTCCTGCTTGTCTCTTTCTCCCAACCCCATCTCCTCGTGAGCGCTGACCCGCCTCCTCAGGGGTCTGACAGCCTCCTGATTGGAGAGGCCAAAAGAGGTTTGTCTAACTGGAGGCCCCACGTCAGTCATGTTGTGGTGGCCCTGCACCAACCCCCCAACTTCACCCCCCCCCCCCTCACACACACACACACACACACACACACACACACACACACACACACACACACACACACACACACACACACACACTACCTACATCCACAATTATGTGGCCTGTTGCTCCACACCCTCCATCCCTCTGTTACTTACTCCCTCTGCTCAGTCCTTCAGAGCCCAGCCAACCATGGAGGTTGCTGACAAAAGGCATTGCAGCTCAATCAAACTGGTCTAAGTGCACCAGAGATATGAAGGGATTGGCCAACCACGTGATTGTGTGTGTGTGTGTGTGTGTGTGTGTGTGTGTGTGTGTGTGTGTGTGTGTGTGTGTGTGTGTGTGTGTGTGTGTGTGTGTGCCTGTGTGTGTACACTAAATCATCTTCCTTGAAGGGCATTTGCAGTATTGGCATATGTGTTATCACGAGGGGACACTGTAACTTATTCCAGGATTTACATAATCAGATATGTGGCGTGTGATCTAATTGACCATTCCATGTCCAAGAGTTGTTACTTGTGAGGAATGAATCCATTTCTATTTGAGATAGGCTGCACACAGGCAGACTGGCTATCTACCCTCTGTGTGATGTTGTGTGCTCATGTGCTCTTGTGTCTTCATCTTTCCATATCCCATTACACCTGCAGAGTATATTGTATGCTGTACTATGTGTGTGTGTGTGTGTGTGTGTGTGTGTGTGTGTGTGTGTGTGTGTGTGTGTGTGTGTGTGGAGAGAGAGAGAGAGAGAGAGAGAGAGAGAGAGAGAGAGAGAGAGAGAGAGAGAGAGAGAGAGAGAGAGAGAGACCCCTTGTCAAATTGGTGACCACATATGTTAGTGATCAGGGAGATGCTGGTGTAAAACCTGAAACATAACCCTATGGAAGTGAAAGTCATGCATGGATAATCAAAGGAAAGAAATGAATGTGCTACTCATAAAAAATGATTTATTTTACATTGTGGGATAATAAACACTGTGTGTGTGTGTGTGTGTGTGTGTGAATGCATCTATCATGCATTGCATTTCTGCTGTCTCAGTGGCACCATGGAACGTGATTAAGTTTGAGTGAAATGAACCTTTTATGCTGGTCTAAATTAATTAATTGATCTTGTCTTAGATTTATTATTGTTATGGAGAACTCTTGTGAAAATGCAGCTATTTTATGCTGATGATGGTGACACTCTGTAACTCCCACTTTGTCTTCTCTGGTGTATGTCGAGTATTGTTTTCTCTTTTATCTTCCTTTTTATAATTATATTAAAAATATGTATGTCCACATGGCTTGTCATGTTTCAGTAATACAGTGTAGTAAACATTTTGAGCAGATTATATCAGTATCTGCCCTGAGACAAAAATATTTGGTAACACTTTATTTGAAGGTACCTTAAAAAATTAACATGACACTGTCATTAACTATGCCATGACGTTGTCAAGAATCTGTCATACTTCTGACATACCCTAGCCCTAACCCTAACCCTAACCATGACAAATACCAGGTGATGCCTAATGACAGTCATGACAGGTGTATAAAGTTTATGACAGATTCATGACAACATCATGTCATAGTTAATGACATGTCATGTCATGTCATGTCAGTCTTATGACTGTACCTTCAAATAAAGTGTAACCAAATATTTTTTCTCATTTTATTGCTCAATTAAAGACCATACAGTAATTGTACACCAACATAAACACCATATTGAAGGGGAGTCTCTGCAGACAAACTTAAAAACTGCGATTTGACATGTTAAATCTTTTGCAACAGCTTACAACTGCTTGCAACAACCTGCGACGATTGATTCACACCGATGCAACTACTCCATGTCATTGTGTGTCACCAAGCGCTGTTCCAATGTCAAGGATAATTCTAAATTCTATCGAGGAGTCCTTCAATCGTAGATTTCGTATTTGTGAAGGGCGTAAATAGGGAATATGGAAGATTCAAGTGCCAGGCCGCGTCTAGTGGAGTGGTAGGGGGAGCTCTGTAGAGAAAAATGTTTGCACAAACATTGAAAACAAGAAAACATTGAGCCTATTACCAACCAAGCTATGCTATGCTTTTGGAAAGCCAATGCCTGCTCTGTGGTGAAAAATGCAAGCACAAACCTGGCGCAAGCCTAGAAGTTGGTGAAGGAACCGCCGATTTTGCATAGGGAGCCTTTCCGGTAGATCTTTTCCCCGACTTTTAAAACAAATTCCCATATAGTGATTTTTGAATGCTCTTTATCTAACCTCTTAAACTACATTATGTACATTGCACTGCAAGTGTCTTATTGTGGTTCATTTCTGTCTTCAAGTTCATTTCTGTCATGCGTCTACATCAGGGAGGTCATGGCCTACAAGCTAGAGCCTTGGACTTGTAACCAAAGAGTGGCGGGGGAGTGACTAAACATCACTGCTATCCCATGCCCACTTCCATTGCTGACATGCCCTTGAGATAGGTCCAGAAATAGTACCAGAAGCATGGAAATACAAATTACACCCATTTCTAATTTCATGCATATCAATGGTTAGGAAATGTTAATACCTTAGAGGTCAATAACCTCTGTCTGACCTCAACAGTGACCTCTAGGAGTGGTATTGTAAAAAAATGTTTTATGTCCCAAATCATGAAGATATACATTCTTTACATTTCTAGCATTTAGATCCCAAGATACACTTGTGTAGCCAAAGCCGTTCTTACCGCACTCGGGTCTCGAACTTGCCACTGTCAACTACAACTAACCCACGCCACGGCATAGAAGACGAGTACTCAAACTTAGCTGAAAAGCCCAGGCTTCCAACTCAGCAGTTAGAAGCGTTTGTGAAGGATAGAGGATGTGAGGATTTACACGTACTGTCGTCAACTAGCTGAGCTAGATGGCATCCGTTACACTCCTTCCATATCAATGGCCACTGTCTGACCTCTAAGAGTGTTGTTGTGCCTTGATATACCTGCCTGTGGCAGTTGATTTATGCCATAACCTTCAACGACCTGTAATGAATTCAATGTTGACCTTTGATCCCATGTCCTCGAGCATATCATAAGGCTATAAGATGAGTAGTGGTGAGTAGTAGTCATGGTGTTTTTTTTTTCTGTATTAGAAAAAAGGACACTTTACACTACAGCTCGGTAATAAAATCTTACCATTTCATGACTTCATATAATCAAATCTCACCAGAACATATGAGTAATTCCTTGTTATTACCATTTGGTTAATGACTTATTACCACAACAACTAGTGGGCTATTGTTTTGTAGTAACATAAAATGAGTAGGCAATTCTTCAGTTATTTTTCAGTTACTACTCAGTAATGTGGGTAATTATAAGCTCTTATTATAAAATTACCAAGTTATTACACAAAATTACCGTCTTATTACCGAGCTGTATTGTAAAGTGTTACTGAAAAAAGTGCTGTTTTTCTTGGCCAGGGCTTCTTGTAAAAGAGACTTTCAATGTGCCTACCCTGGTTAAATAAAAGATAAATAAATCAAAATGAAAACAAACAAAAAAGTTTGTGTTATGCTCGTGATTGCATTACAGACAAATAGATTTACAGTATTAGTTTATGGTTGTCTAAGCAGACACTTGCTCCTTAAACAGAATGTAGTCGTGCATTTTATTTTCTGACCTGTCCTTTGCTGTAAAAGAAAAAAATGCCCTCAAGGGTCCATACTCTATCCTCTGTATGTCTGTGTCTTTCACCATGCCCCATCACCATATCCCGCGTTATTGGATGTTAAGCCTCTGGATTATATGCTTCACAGTCAATAGGAGCAAATAAGAGTTGATGGACTGTCTCGTACAATGGGTAGAATTAATGTTTCAATTTTATCATTTAGCATTTATGGTCCTTGACTTGGATGATGATTGCAGCCATAAGCAATTTGTTAAATGATGTAAAAGATGTTGCCGAGGAAACCAAATCCATTAATCATCTTGACAGTCACAGGAAGCCAGTCATTGTTCACAGTCTAATCTACACTTAATTTACTTGCACTGTTCTAAAAGAGACAGACTCCCTCTCCACACCAGATATGGGCCTATGCAGCCTTCCATAAGTGGGAATTGTTTAAATGGTGTGAACTGACACGGTGTTACTTGCCCTCTCTTGTCATTGAAATACCCAAGGAACCGGAAGTCCCTTAACACACTAGATCATAGAGATCACATTGCATGTAATACTCAATTGCCTATAGTGCACTAACATTGAAGATAGAATAATGGAACGATAATTTACTATACAGTTAGACCTTGCTTGAGCCCTTTCCTCCTCTCCTCCCCTCTCATCATGCAGTCTGAATACAGTTCAATTAAATCTCTATAAAATGTCTTTGCAATTAAATTCCTGGTCCAAAGTGAGGGGTCCGGGATTGTGATTATTAATTAAAGATAAAAGAAATGCAAGAAAGCAATAAATGTAAATATTTGGAGGTTATTTTGATTTTTTTTTTCTATGTAATGTAAAGCCATATCGCCATTGAGTGACAACTCATTACAGACACAATTTGAAGGTGATTTAGACCACATATAATTTAGCAGTCTGACATTCTCTTCTCATTCCCACCTTAAGAGACTGACAGCACTATTACAAGATGAATTGAGTTCACTTGTCTTACAGCTGCATTTTCTACATCTGCATGCCAAACATGAGGCAATATGTCTAAAAATCTCATGTTTGCGTCTAAAACTCATGAACTCTCTATACAGCTAAAGTTCCACAATAACATGCAAAAAATAAGTTCTTAAAACGTGATTAAAACTATATTTGAAAAAGGTTTGTTAATCATTTGTATTAATTGAATATGCATGTACACATTATGAGAGATTTACCTGATCACATGCTATTGCTCAGTTGCTATTGAGGGGAAGGATAATTTGACTGGCTGATGGAAAATATTAATGATCTTTCATTAAAATCACGGACAGCACCTTGCAGTTAATGGAGTGAGCCTATGGTCATGATGTATGCCTGTGTGGTGTACTGGCATGGAATTAAAAACTGCCATGAGATCAGTGTAGCCGGTGGCGGTCCGCACCGCACACGGGTCTCAAACTCGCCACCCCGCAAGCTACAAACTCCCGGCGTGGGAGTGGAACGCTCTAACCAACTGAGCTAAAAGCCTGAGCTTCTATCTCAGTGTGTTAGAAGCACCCATGGAATTGGGTGATGAGGATTTACACATACTACCACCGAGCTAGCTGGCCTCTGTTACATCAGCAGATGAAGAGTTCAGATGCAAAACTCCCTAAACACCATTTTTGTGAAAGCTGAGTTAATAATATTGTGTGAATCCTGTATAAATCTAGAATATGTAAATGAAATGTTTTTGTGAAAAAATAAAATAAAACCTGCTCCCCGCCGTGTCTAAAATATCTGTTTAAAATCAAAACACTCTAAACGCCTGATAAAAAAAATGGCTTTTTTTTTCGCAAAAAGTGGTCAAGTGGAGTTAGGGGGTTTTGCATCTGAACTCTTCAGATATAGTATACATAAACTCATTTGCTCATAGTAACATAACTTTCAAAAACAACAACAAAAGACTATATTGGTTATGGTTACAATATTGGCTGGATCAGTGTGGTCAGTCAATCTATACATTAAACTCAGATTCTGAAACACTAGTATGGTGAATCAGGATCGTGTGTGTGTACTGTGACGTGTGTGTGTATACTGTGCTGGGGACATCTGGAAAGAGCCTAGATCCTTCCCTTGTTCAGAACAGATGGAAGTCGCTCTTGGGCACTGTCCTCTCTCACAGATGCACCTGGACATCCTTTTGTGCATGTGTGTGTGTGTGTGTGTGTGTGTGTGTGTGTGTGTGTGTGTGTGTATGTGTGTATGTGTGTGAGTATGTGCGTGTGTATCAGCTGAACTGAGGAGACAGATGCCTTGCTCCATGTCACCGGACGCTCCCCTCACCCACCTCTCCACGCCTGGCTGGGTGGCTGGATTAGATGGGTGGCTGGCTGTGTGGACGGATGGCTGGCTGGAGGGGTAGGACCTGCTAGGCATGGATTCTGAAGCACCGCTGCCACAGCTGCCTCTCTCTCCATGGCTGCTGTAAACCTTTCACAAAGATTCCATCACCGAACCACCTCCCCTGGCTTCACTCCTCATTAAGTGAGATCCATGCGGCAGCAAGACGAGACGGTGGGTTATTTTAAACTGGGATGCCGATGACCCCTCCTGATGTGATCCATTGTGGGGCTTTGTAAGGTAGACGTGGCCCCTGTGTCACCCCTAATTAAAGTGAATGATGATTAAACTGCATGCACTACTGTGACCTTTCCTGCTGACGGCCTCTACAAACACTCGGCTGCCGTGATGGCTTCTTTGTACCGCAGGAACAGCAGAGCTCAAGTCTGCCAGGAATATTTTTTATTTTGGAAATAAACTAAATGTTGCCTAATTCCTCACATAAAACCTAAATACTTGGCATCAAAAAGGAGCATCATTTTTTTTAATATAATGAAAGTTTAATTATATACAAATAATCAAAAGCTCCTATGAGAAATGAACATTCATTTGCCTTTACTTTGTCAATCTTAATGTTTGTTTCACAGGTAATTAAGGTTAGGCAAGGTAATTCACTAACCTTAGCACACAAGATGATTGTGAGACATTTTATTTTGTTTCCTCCCGCACTGCTTTTGAGAAGCATAAAGAAATATTTTATTTAGAGCTCCTTTGAACTCGGAATTGTCAAGATAGGTTCAGGCACTGTCTAGATGCATTATCACAATCAAAGCCTGATTGTTATCCTTTGACGAATAGTTCAAGATGGCTAGAACACATAATGACATACTGTCTGCTATGGTGATTTGCTTGCTTTGTTTACTTTGTTTCATCTCGACTCACAACTTCACAATATGATCTTACATTTAAACCATTCAAATACATTCATTTTTTAGATCTGTATGCATTCTCTCTGTGTTGATAAACTGAATTCTAACTCCAAACCTACAGCATGTTTAACTGAGCTGTACCACCACATAAATGGTGGTACAAATCTGACATATTGTATATCTTTTTGTTTATACAGTCAATAGGTCAACTAGTCAGTTCCAACTTAATTGATAACACAGTGCTGGGTAGGTCACGGGCGACGAGGATGCTGTTCAGTCTCGCCCATAAACTAAGATAATAGCCCAGCATCAGGACAGGTATGCGCTGGCAGTAGCTCACCTGTGTCTCACAACATGTCACGTGCAAAAGGACAGAGTCAGCTCTTGCCCAAATCATTAATAATGTCGGAGTGACATTTACAGCCATGACACATGAATCACAATGCCTCCTGCAGTCACGCAGACAATAAAAAAGTGGCTCAGCAGACACACAAAGCCTCAAGGAGGACATGGGGTGCTGAACCTTCCCACATTGTGAACTAAATACTGTCTTTACAGTGACACTGTGTTTTAGGAAGCATTATTTTTGTGTTATATTAGCTGTACCATTACTCCCCCCTGTTGGTTAATTTTATTAGAGTAATGTTAATGTACCTACCAACTCAGGCTACCAACTCAGCTACCATTGTATACAATCAGAATGATGTTCATTCAGCTTTTCTATGAAATTGAACACATAGGCTATGTTATGTGTTTATTGAACATTGCGCAGGCTATTGATGCAGCTGTATACATTCTGAAACCTCCATCCAGAAGAGTGTCGTTCTAGGAACATCAAGGATACTGTGCAAACCCTCAAGCTTTTGTGAAAACAAAACTGTTTTTCAGGAATCCTCAAATTGAAAGACAGATAAATAAACATGTTATTCCCATTATTCATCCAAGGCCATAAAGGCTGTATTCAGAAACAGTATTTTCTTTTTTTTAAAAGCAACTCAAATTTATTCCAAAACACATTCATTGGTACTGTGCCAAATATGCTGTTGTCAAATGATTTTGTGAGACATGTCTTTCTGATTTAAAGGGGTGTGTGTGCTAATTTAACTCATAAAAAGCCTTCCTGCTGCCCACTAATGTACATATTTCATCAGTACCATTCATTAGTGATGTTGAGCCAGGGGAAAAAAACACAAACTACTTGTCAGGTCAGCTGTAAAGATGTATGTTCAGATAAAATATCCAGACTTGAAAACTGAAAGGGAAATAAACAATCACAATATGGAGAGAACAGGAGGACGCAATCTGGCATGTTTACTTGGCAGGCAAGTATTACCATAAATATATTCTAAAAGATCTAGTATATTACTGTAACAACAAAATTTACTTGGCTAAAATGTGAACTTTTCAATAGGCCTACATTGTTTTCTCAACAAGACTACACTACAACAACACAATGGCTAGAACACAATACTTGCAATACTAATGAAATTGATGGACCTCCTCCAGCTGCCCAACCATTCAGGTGAGCCATCCTTATACTCACTCCCGCTGTCTGACATCAATATTCCCCCTCCCCTCTGCTCTCATTTTATTTTGCTTTTTCATTCACCCTGCGTCGTTTTTCAAAATATTGTGTCGCCCTCTGTGCTTGAAGAGGCTGCTTTGTGCAGGCAATTATGCAGGCCACCTCAAGCCTCGCGCCTGGGGCCTGATGAATCCGGCCCTCACTCAGCCCCTGCCCCTCCACGCTCTACCGAGCCGAAAATCACGAATGCGATGCGCGCAGTGCCTGCTGAAGAGGTGGTGGTGGCCATGATGAAGATTAGATTTGCCATCTCTGGGGGATATGCAGGCATGAACTTCAGTGCTCAGATCAAGTGAGCTGTATCTACATCCGTCGAGACCTCCTGGTGGGCTCCTCTCTTGTGAACGCACCCCGAAAAATCTCACAGGGGAAGCTGGTGTGAATGAGAAATAGGACAACCTGTGCGTTTTTTTTTTTTTTTTTTTTTAGTGTGCCTTTTTTCTGAGAGCTGCTTGTGTGTGTGTGTGTGTGTGTGTGTGTGTGTGTGTGTGTGTGTGTGTGTGTGTGTGTGTGTGTGTGTGTGTGTTTGTGTGTAAGTGATGTCACTGGAGCATTGGAGGGCCCATCCTTGCATCCCCAGGGAGTAATTGTGACAGGATGCATTTGTTGGGTGATTCTTCCCTGCCTCACTTGATCAACTGTTCATCACATTTTTTTCCCTACCCTGCTTTGAAAGAAGTGCAGAATGTATGATTGACACACACACACACACACACACACACACACACACACACACACACACACACACACACACACACACACACACAAACACAAACACGCATGCATAAAAACACAGACACACACACAAACACTGTTTCTCCTTCTTTTTATCTCTCTTTGTCTCTCACACACACATACACACATGCATTTAGATTAGGATGAGCGCAAATAAATACAAATGTACATCAACATGGACAAACATACAGTATAACATACATACATACAGACATACATACACACACACACACACACACACACACACACACACACACACACACACACACACACTGGCTCCAATTAGGCTGGTTAAGGTATGGATTGTGCTTGTGCAAGCACCTTTAGTAAGTCCTGGCTTTAGCCTAGTCCATGGGGGGTTGTGCTCACGTGTGGTAAGCAGGCAGGCGGGTGTTGTGCCGACGCTGTGTTATCGCCTCCCAAGTGGCATTCACCTGCGTTTCTGCTCAGCTGCCCTGACAGCAGTAGACTTCATGATAAGGATGTCTCTGACACGCTCTCGCTGACGATCAACGCACAGCCTTCCCCCAGTCTTTCATCTGCCTGTTCTCTCATTCTCTCTCTCTCTCTCTCTCCCTCACTCAATCGCTCTCCCTCTTTATTTTGTGCTTCTCTTTCTTTTACCCATCTCGTGCCATCTTTTTCCATTCCCCACTTCATTCTCTTTTATTCTATTTATTCTGTCTAATCTTTTCAAGCCCCTCTGCCCCCCGTTGCTTCAACATTCTCTTCCTCATCCCCCCAGTTTTCTTTCTCACACATGTGCACTGGCATGAATATTTCATATATCATATATCTAAAATCAATTAAATAATAATGCTATACTGTATGTGAAGCAAATATTTTCAATGAGAATGAAGATGGCCCCACTAACCTGAATATCAATATCGGGACATAGTTTAAGATATGATCTGGATATTTCATTATGGACATATTTAAATGCTGCTGTGTTTGTATGTGTGTTTATATTGTTTATCAACGGCTCCAAAGGTCTGCAGTTCAGTTTATATTTTATTATGTAAAGACTGTATGGCAGTGCAGTGTTGCACATAGTAATGAACAATGACAGCCTAAATTCACCCAATTTCTGTAAATTTGTTTTTAAATAAATGGGTTTTGCCTGAAGGTGCTCTGTAAATAAATGACTTAATTTGATTTTATTTCATCAAATTTTCAGCATATTTAAAATCTTTTCTTTGGGCAATGTGCAAAGGTTGATTTAAGTTCATATGCAAAGTAAGAGTAAATGTTTCAACAACTTAGCTGTCTTTTCCCTTAACACTGAATATTTAAACAGAACAAATTGCTACAGTATATGAGAAAAAGATTTTATGCTACATTGGGAATAAATAATTCAATTGTAAATATGTACTGTACTGCATACATATATACTTCTGTCCAACTGTACTATATAATACTGAATATTATGTAAGGGATGCCGGCCAATGAGGTGTGTTGTTGCGGGGAGATCATGAATGAGGCAGATGCGAAGAAGAACTCCCAAGGCCAAAAGCCACCAGGTCATAAAGGTTAGTGTAAAGTGCATATGCAATATAATATAGATACAGATGGTAAGTACGGTTAACGCCCCCAAAATGCGAATGTGGGGTCAGCGCAAGGGAAAACAGAGGCCAAATTAGCATGAACCTGAATGGAGTTGCTTAACAATAACAGATCGCTAAGTAAAATTGAAAAGTAAAAGTAAAATTGACTAAGTAAAAGTCCATATTAGATGTTAGCCTGTTTGGGTTTAGACTAAAATAAATTTTCCATGATTTGTTTATTCCAGTAACACTGATCTGTCTCTGCTTCTGTCATTAGTGAGGCAACTTTCAATAACAAGTCTGATTAGCTTGGTTTAGCAAGCTTAAGTTAGCTACATTTACTGTGGCGGTGAATGAAGATGGCTAGTTAGCCAGCTAACAAAGCTAACAAGCATCAACTAAAATTGTCCCCAGTATCACGTTTGGAGGGGTACCAAGTTCAGAAGTCAGCATCTGAACATCATTACTACCTTAAGGCATTGCCCTCAAAAATGTGTGAAGCTTCTTGTACTGTAGATGGTGCTCAGTGTAACTTCTATCTTAGCATGTCATTGACTTCCCCACTGAGGGAACTTATGTTTTCCCCCATGGAGGATTATTTCTCGCTATTTTCCCCACAGCGGATTTATATTTGTGGGTGTAGCCAGACTTGCTGTCTGTATCTATTGACCAACCAACTGAAGAGAAGGCCACTGAAATGGTCTCTATATATGCCATGAAAAGTGAGAGAATGGAAAAAATTGGAATGCAAAGTTTGCTACCAGCTAATAACTCTCTCAGTCTGGCCATATCAAAACACAGAATTACTTGCCAACTTAATACCTTTAGTCTTTGCTTTGCAGGTGTTTTCTTTGAGAGCAACCATACAGCATTCAGCTCAATGAAGCATTTTCTTTGGTTTCACTTTCAGCTGTAGTGAGGAAAGTTTATTTGGTAAGTTCCCCCTACCCCTTATTTCTGCCCTATACCCTCTAGATGCTGAGCAAGCACTTGACCTCATGGTAAGCCACCCCTTTGCCGCAAAGGTGATCTAATAGAGGCCACATGAAGGCAGACTGGACAAGAACAACAACTGCAGCTGCGGCACAAAACCTCTGCCTTAAAGTGTAGGATTGTGGCCAAAATTAGTACTACAATCATGTTCAAAATATTTTGTTGCTTTCAGCCGTCTCCATCTTTCAAAAGCATCTCCTATACATATGCTTTTTTTATTTCTGACTTTGTCATTATATTTTTCAGAGGCATAATAAGGCCTTGACAATGACAACAACACAAGTACCACTTGAAATGACAACATAAACACTACTTGTGGGCTGCAACTTAGCTTTTCAAAGGCAAATATTCTGGCTGGACTAAAACTGTCAGTGATATCAATGTTTGAAATGAACATGATTCCTTCATGTCTGGTGACATATCAGGGCTGTTTAATGGTTATTTGGAATACATTTCTTACACACAGCTCCTTTAAAATGAGTGAGGCCACCAACAAAATATGATGACATAATTGCATGGCCATAAAATGTGCACTACATTTGTATATTACTAATTATCACCCGGTGGGATGGAATACTGTTTTCTGATTGGCTGTCAGGGTGTCCGTTATTTCTAGATAACAGGACACCTGAGGCATTCTTGGGTTAAAAAAGTTTAACCAGCGTTCTTTATCAATGCTCTTGCCTTGCGGATCCTCGCTCATAAGAAAATAGTACCCCAACCAAACAGGATAACTTCTTTCTAAACGGAGCCACGTGTTTCTTTTATGTTTTAAACACTTGCTTACCATCTATACGTTTTAGTTGCAACCAGGTGATAAGCGGGATAACGGCCTTCGAGGTGTCGCCGTCGGGCTGTTCTTCGCCTTCGCGTCGTCCATTATTCTTCTGATATCGGGACACCTCGGCGGCCGTTATCCCTTACATAACTCTATTGTTTGTCATGAACTGGATGTAAAGCCAAAATCCTTTATTGTATCAGATCATGTAGTGATTCAAGCTCAATTATAATAGATTAACTTAGTCCTAGATTACAGATGAAAGTGCCAAAAGCATTGTGACAAAGTAGAGTATGGGACTAATACAGCGTCACGCAATATTTGCATATTAGCCTAAGGTCTCAAATGGTAATTAGGAAAAGAACTGCATGCACATTTCTCTCTAACTTCTACAAAGACTTCCTAAAAAATGCATTCAGATTTTTTATTTTATTCAAATACCTTCCTTGGAAAATACTTGTCATGTAAATACACAAAGTCTACTATGTGGCTGAAACTGGAAGACTTGTGGATCTGTCTCTCAGGTGAAGCTGGTGGGTAGGGGTATCTGAGCAGTGGAATCCTCTTTTAGTTTGATGTTAGGCACAGACCTATGTGAAGATGGCAAATTGTACACCTGAGGAAGACCAACACTGGTCGAAACGTTGTGTTGAAATAAATCTGGGAGCAACAGTGTGCGGAGCATCTCTTCTTCATCAAGATGGCAAATTGTGTCATAGTTTTAAGCAGTGTGTGTGTTTATGTCTATCAATGAACATTGCTGACCACTCAGTGAGTTTCATATCAACTGCATCTACATAAACAACCATTGGTCTAACATTAAAACCCATAATCGCACTACATACAGTCAGAAGATCTAGCTGTAATGCCAACTGTTTCCACTGACTTGGTCAGTGAGGTTCCTGTGAGCATAATGCTGAAATGACTACTGCTGTGCATGTGTTGTCTAGGGAGCCAGAAATTGTGCATCAGGAAATGTGTAAGGCCAATCTAAAGTGATGTCTAGTGATATTTTGATACTAATTTCAACATCAGAATTTATTTGCTAATAGGTTTTAATCATGAGCAGATTTGGATTTTTGTGTTGTCCTTGAACCAGTATGTACATGTAATGGGAGTGGAATACATTTTTTTGTCTTGTATGTCAGATTCCGTAGTAGAACAAGTGTTTTTTTTTTTTTTTTAACATTTTCTCCTTTTAATGACTTAATGCAGTTGACAGATCATCTCTCACACACACATCTTGACTAATGTCTTTGCTTCCTCTGATGCAACAGATTTTAAAATATGTATAATAATGGTTGACTTAGCTTAGGCCTATATTTGCTGTCATAATTACTACTGCCAAATTTACTGTTGTAATATAGAGTGCTGTACCTCATGAATGCTGTAAAATCTAAAAATCTTATTAAGCTTCTGTTGTTTCACATGTTTTTTTTTTAAATAATATATAATAATGAAAATCAGGAGTGATTACTGAGGCTCTTTACTTTGGTAGAACTTTAAATAAAAAGAACATTCATTGTGCAACTGTAATTACCAAAGACTAATGGGGAAACATTATACTAATTAGTACATTCCCAAGGGCCTGTACACTTGGGTGAATTCATCAGGAATAATGTTATGTTTTAATCTACAAAAATCCATTGACAAAACAGTTGCTGGTAGAAAGTCCACTATGAACCAGTTATTGTATTCTGTCTGCTTTTATTACAGAACCACTTTTTGCCAATTATTTTCTCTTTGCCAACAGCTATGGACTCAAATCCATTCATATTCTATGTTTGTGAAAAGCTTTTCACGTCAACTTATATCTTGAGGAAATACATGTTTGTCAGGTCAAGTGGTTTGTGACCCTACACTTGAAGAGGGCACGTTGAGGGTCAGTATTGTGTTTGATCATATTGTGGGCCCGGCCCTCCTGATTACCCTGATGCTGGTGTAAATGCCCTGTAGAGGAGGAAAGGATGCTGGAGAGAAGTACTATGCCAGATTGATTACAACTGAGTCAGTTTAGAAAGACCTACTGT
This sequence comes from Sardinella longiceps, assembly GCA_027497455.2. Lineage (NCBI taxonomy): Eukaryota > Metazoa > Chordata > Actinopteri > Clupeiformes > Clupeidae > Sardinella > Sardinella longiceps. Next base: position 1,914,432 of record JAODXP020000013.1, on the reverse strand, counting down.
AATATACCCAAGAACAGTGTGAAATTAAACACTTTAAAGGAGAGCTCCAGTGTCATATTGACCGAAAATATATTGCATAATAAAAAGTTTGAATATTTGCCGGGAAGAAGAATTTTGATACATTTGTGCAGGCCAGGGAAGACTACTTGCAAGTTGTAGCTCCCGAGTGCATCGAACTAGGTCGGTGGGGCTAAGTAGCTATCTGTACAATTACTAATGGCTCGTTTTAAATATTGGAGCCATCATTAAATTATCAACAAAGTTTGGGGCTACTTTGAGCCTTTCTATGATGTAAAAGCGCGAGTTGACCACCAACAACTCATACCCAAAGCTTAGCTTAGTGGGAATCCTTATGCACAAAGCAGCACCATAGTCATTGCCCAGTCAAAAAACGAAAACAAAACGAAACAAAAAATAAATTAGAACTATATACAAAAAGGAGAGAGAGGCAAAACAGCAATGGCAATTTCTGAAACACAAATGTAGTACATGCAGATTGCAGATTAGCACAGGACATAACGCGGCCATAAGGCACAAGATTTTGAATAATATAGTCACGCACAAAGGTCATGGCCATCAATAACCAATACGCCATCCGTGTGGTGCAGTCCATGCATAAGCATATGCACGCGCACACATGTAGGCCGCCTCTGGGATGACAGCAAGTCTAAAATAACATAATTTAACGTTACAAGTAATAGGCCTGTACAATTTTGACATCATACCGTATACCGTGATGGATGCTCACATAGAAGCAGCAAGAGAATACCTGTG
>JAODXP020000013.1:1827332-1913558 GCA_027497455.2 Sardinella longiceps | reverse complement strand
ACTGGAGAGAAGCATAATGTAGTTAGATCATTCCATTATCAGAACATCCAATTCAACAAACAGCAAACCCACCTCGCCAGGATCTCTATTGAAGCCCCACAACCAGAGAAAAGACAGGGAACCAAAGCATGCAGTCCTGTTCTTGGCTGCTTCCTGGTTTTATTCTCTATGACTGCAATTATCCAGCCTGAGCATCGTCAGGTGTATAAACAGGAAGTTAAGGTGGATATGCTAACAAGACAGAATGTAGACCCACAGGCACCCTGTGGTTAAAGTTACTTGCGACCCTTTAACCAGTAAGTGATGTACAGTAGCTGATGTCCCTGGTTACATACAAAAATATGTCTACAGGTATGGAATTTCTTTTTTATACTTCTTACACGTACACTAAAAGAAGTCTTCTTTTTACATTATTATTACTATTACTATTACTATTTCTAGATATGAAAATCATATCCATAAGAAAAAAATGTTTTTCACACATGACAACATATTTCTACAAGCACAAGGCATATATTGTTTTAAAACCTTTTTAGACATGTGAAAGTCCTTTTTCACTAACACAAAATATTTTTTCCACTTATTTGATTCCTTAAACAGCAGCCTGGCCTAGATTTGAGCTGAAAAAGTGCACTGCATCTGAAACGTCCCCACAGTTCCCTGCTGCTATTGATCTCAAGTCACTATACAGATGATTATGGTGCTCCATTTAAGACAGCCTGCATGGTGTCATAGTGAGACACTATCCTATGGTGAAAGGAAAGTTTGCTTTCAGATTTTTCTAAGGACACACACACTCAGTACATCTACATTCAGGCTTTTAAAACAGCTCGGGAAAGTGTGTGTGTGTGTGTGTGTGTGTGTGTGTGTGTGTGTGTGTGTGTGTGTGTGTGTGTGTGTGTGTGTGTGTGTGTTTCTAGAGAGTCAAGAGAGAGTGAATGACAAAAAGAGTTGGAAAGAGGATGGTAGAGTGCTGTTGTCATGCCGAGTCTTCCCCCGGGGTGAATTGTGTCTAAGGATGGGCTGTACCGGTCTTATCAGTGACCCAACACATTGGGTAAAAGGGATTTCAAGATTTATTCACACAATCTGAAAAGCACCAAAAATCCACTAGTTCCTTCCAGTTCAGACTGCCTGCTCTGCTCTCTTTACCCACTCTGCCACTGTGTTTGTTTGCCAAAACCTATCTGGCAACACATGTACGATATGGGGAACAGGTTTCTGATAAACTTGTGACATTTCACCATTGGTTTAGCCCACATCTGCTGCCAATCTGTGCCTATGTCTATATGTCTGTGTATGTCTATGCCATACACTTCATGGTGCACCAACATCCATATAGTGCCTACATTATAGCACTGCCACCAATTAATTCTATTTTGACTTCTACAGTGTGTATAGAGGACCAGTAAGTCAATATACCCCTCCGACACCTCTACATTATCATTTGTATGTTATCATTATGCCATTATGGATAATCATTTGACATGTTTTGATACTGATTGCCAAATGTTAACTCTTATCTAGAGGTATTTGCCCTTTTCAGCAGAAGAAATCCTCTCCCTGTGTCTCCTGTGAAACCTTTTTTAACAATTCAATAATCTTAAAGCAAATTTCAAGTATGTGACCCGAGGGGGAAAAAAAGAAGACACACATACACTTTTAATATTCATCCACCTGCATTTACATTTTCATTACCAGAGACAGTGGCTTGTTTTGCTCTGCTTGCAAAAGCCTCCCCCAAATGATTAATCAGTATGGATCAAATGTGAATGTAGACCCTGTTGCAGTCTCATTCGCATCTCTTGTGCACTGGCCCCAGGTCAAACCAATGTTCCTTTACTTTATCCCACAAAATTTACAATTATGGAGTGCAATCAAGAAGTAAATTAGATTATATGGATCATAAAGGACTCGGCCATGCTCTCTGTTAGCCCATGAAGAGAGCTAGCCGGATGGGAATGCTTATGTACTGTAAAGCATGCAGTTGTATTTATGCTGGGCAGAAACTCTGGTTGTGGTTTGCAGGGGGGGAGTAACATGTTTTCAATCATGAACATTATACACATAGGAAAACTACCCCGCCAGATGTCACAGTTGCCCGAGAGCGACAAATCAAAGGATCAGGGTGACTTTTGTTTCTTTGTGCTACTCGATAGTTTAGCTCAAAGGGGACAAATCGACTGTGGAAAGACTTTCCAAAACACCCCCACCCCCTGCTGTCTCTCATGTGTTGTGCTTTAACACCCACCATGCTTATTTCAGCACTTATTTCTAGAATAATTAGGCTACTTACCCCACCGCGCTTCCTCTGCCATCACTCACAGAGCCATTAGTGACATAAGCATGAGTAGCCCCTTCCCCCCTGGGAGGCACACAACACCGAACTGCTTGCCTCTGAGTGTGTGTGTGCATATATCCATGTGAGTCTGTGTTGGTGTGTGTCTGTATGGGTCTCTCTCTCTCTCTCTCTCTCTCTCTCTCTCTCTCTCTCTCTCTCTCTCTGTGTTTGTGTGTGTGTATGTGTGTGTGTGAGGGCAGGTGAGGTTGCATTAGATTAGATTATAATCTGCCTTCCTGTATGCTTGCCTGCCAGAGAATCTACCGGTATACAAGTGGCAGAGTAGGCCCCAATTTCCTCATGCACAAGTCTCTCTCTCTCTCTCTCTCTCTCTCTCTCTCTCTCTCTCTCTCTCTCTCTCTCTCTCTCTCTCTCTCTCTCTCTCTTTCTCTCTCTCTCCTTCCATGGACTTTCCTTAAATTTACCCCTAAATTTCTAATCCAGACATCTAAACTCAATGGACCAGACTCTACATCACTTCACTGAGAGAGAAGATGGACACAATTCAGCAGTGGTCCCCAAATATTTTTCCACAAGGGCCGAATTTTGTCAAGCATACCATGCCAAGGGCCAACCCCGCAAATATTAAAAACCACACGTTGAAAAGATGCTAGTTAGAACATCACTTAGTCGTCTTTTAGCTTTCTGCTTTCTATAATGCACCTCAATAAACTTAATATAATATGATTGCCTGTATATAGGCCTACTGTTGATGAGGTCTGTAAGCATGTTTATGGAGAATAACTGATCAGTCAGATGGTGCTGCGGGCCACTCATTTGGTTCCTGCGGGCCGGATCTGGCCCACGGGCCGCCTTTTGGGGACCAGGGCTATACAGCATTTGCTCTGAGGTGGGTGGGTATATTTGAACCTCAAGTGGCTCTGCCTTAATCTCCAGTTTGATGATAAAAGTTCTGGGAGATTCATGGGAGGGGGGAAAGTGACCTAGACAAATAGCTGGGCCAGTACTTTTTGGCGTTGTGTCTCCAAACAAAATACAGCCCTGTTAGAATCTTGGCTACGATGTCACTGAAACATGCCACAAGTCATTGATAGGCGGCAACAATAACAACACAACACGAGCTACTAAGCTACTAACTCTAAGAATAATGGATGAATGGATTCTAAAGTCAAGGTGCAATATTTAGCTTTGTTTATCTCCTGTTTATTTCCCATTTTAGAAGCAATTTGGCCAAATATAAGACTATCAGGCATTTGGTTGCTTAATAATTTATTAGTACAACAAATGTAGGTTTCCAGTAGCGTACCCTACTGTCAAGGACCAAAGAAGTTTGTTTGCAACTGTGAAATCATCATGCCCAAGTTTCAAGACCGTTTGGAGTACATACCCCGAAGAAGTAGGTACTCAGTCGGTTCCTGAAAATGTTCCTGGAAATTATTCTTAATGTATGTAATCATGGAGAATTTTGATTTATGAAATATGTCAATGATCAATCACATATGAAACAGCTAATATTCTGTTTGACAATGTGATTAATTCCCTAGACTGTCCTCGAGTAGCTTGTGTTTGCAAAATGGACCACAATAGTCTACAAATCCACAGGAGTGGACTGTAACAAATGCTGTTTCACCTGAAAGCCCAGAGCAAAGGGAATTTGATAATTAAAGTTACATTCATTTGTATTGATTTGGCCCAGAGCATTTTAATTATTCTGGGCAGGAAGTGTTATGAGTGTGGGAAAGCCTAATGAATGGTCCAGACTGATGTTTAAGATATGCTTTCACTCTTCAAAGCACAGGTATTGATTCTAAAAGCACGGGATGAAAGAGGCCAACACATTGCAGGCAGAAATAGACATCAAATATTTATGTGCTGAAGACGGTATAATTAACTTGTAGTTATAACCCTCCAATGCAGCCACTGCATTATGAACATTGCAAAAGTCTTTTATTTATTTATTTTTTTTTTCTGGTACCACTTTTTTTCTGAAGGTTCCATGAAAGTTTGATGTTAGTAGGCTAATGAGTCGCTCATACATCATTCATTTTTTATGCTACACATTTTTGGCCCAGTCTCAGTGTCCAGCCTTGAGGACTCACAGACTTTTAAGCTAAGTTTTTTTTTTTTTTTTCCCTGGCGAAATCGCCTCCAAAGTGTCATTCACAATTGGTCATTCACCAGAATAGAGTAGCCAATTTATAATTACCAAGAAACAGAACCAGTGTTGCTACACTGCACTCTGTGTGGTTGCAACAGACTAACTGACTTCTTTTTTTTGTACAAGTTACAGTATAAAAAGTACCTGCCACTTTTACTTCTGATATTATGATATTGTCCAATTTGGCACTTTTCTCTGGATTTTCTTTTGATTTAACCTTAGGCGCATATAAACGATTGCCACACCTTACCACATGCACCTATGTTTACAATCTATTTGGCTGCGCAAAGCATTCCTTTCTATGTACAAAATAACTCACAGACTTCAAAACATCAAAGGGGAAGTCAAAAGAGCAGCTTAGGCCTACTGATGTCTGACTGTCACAGCCTTATCCTCTCTCACAGATGCCTGTCTGTCTGTCTGTCGGACCAATGTCCCAAACGTGGGGAGTGATCCAGAAGGCACATGGGAAGTCAGAGGTCACAGATTTTAGGGAGAATGAGATGTGGCAGCTGGAACATGGACCAGCATCCAGGAAGCCGGGAGTGCTATGGAAAACCAAACGAGACAAATTGACAGAGGAAAGAGCAGTGTTGAGATTTGGGAGACGAGTCCAAAACAGATTGAGACCCATCCTGACTGAATGAAAGAGTTGGGGAATTGCCCCCTGTTTGGTTGTGATTTTTTTTAGTGCGTTGTACCTTTTGTAGAATGAATACACACATTTCCAACATTGTGGCTGTTGATGAAGGCGTTCTGTGTGTTCTGTGAATGCAAGCTCCCTTTGCAAGCTCCCTTTTCGATAGCTGTTCCCACAGACAGCAACAACAATGAGAGCTCTGACTAAAAGCATTTTCAGTGAATAGCATTAATGTGGTATTATGTGGTATCATTTGGTTGGACTGCATTGACTCAGAAGATGGTTCACTTTAATCTGGAGCCTTTCTGATCTTCCAAATTGCAACAGCAGCAGCCCTGTATAGACAAAACAGACAGGAGAGCGGAGTGAAATTTGCATGAGTAATTTTCTTAATGGGATGCCCTTCTGGTGTCTTTTCTGCCTTTCATTTTCTGAAGAGCTTTATTAAAACCTCTGTTCCTTTGATAGAAACATATCTCCATACCAGGCTGAACATAATGACGGAGAAAGCTGGGCACCTTAGTGGAGGTAATAGCTTTTTTTTTCTTTTTTTTTTTTTTAAATCATTCTTATTATTCATTCTTTTTCAGAGTCAATGCTATAGTGTCTCCTATAGACACAATTTATCTACAAACTATGACTGTCACTGTCAATATGATTTCAACCCTGCTGTTTGCTAAATGTAAAATATCTTGTGACTATTTACAGTACATTATGATTTCAACCCTGCTGACTGCTTACATTTTATGAAATAAACCAAGAAAGACTGAAATTTACTTGCATCCCGTTCCATGGTTTGATGACGGCAAAATTAGTTTTCTGAGTGATGATAGAACCAGGGGGTCAGATACTCTCTCAAGAGAACTTAAGTGAAATAATAGCAGTGATGCAGGGAGGTAGTACATTATTCAGTCAGCTTAATGATGCCTACCATAATTTCGCTCTCTCTCTCTCTCTCTCTCTTTCTGACACACACACACACACACACACACACACACACACACACACACACACACACACACACACACACACACACACACACACACACACACACACACACACACACACACACACACACACACACACACACACACACACACACACACACAAACAGTTCTGCATAGAGCAGTTAAGTAAAAAGCATGATTGATGAAATAAGAAAATATTGCTCAGCTACCCAGCATTTATCCTCATCTAACATCCATCACGTTGTCGTAGATATAGCTGTCATCTACATCGGAGTCCCAGCTCTATTTCAGGTGATTGAAGAGTTTCAAGAAAAGATTCCAGTGGAGTTACGGGTGATTGACAGCCATCAGCTCGACTCATATATTATATGCCAGTCTTATCAAGTTTCAATCATAGTCTGTAAATTTCTGACAAGATATTTACAACTTTCCGTCACTGGGAGATCAGAGGTGATAAATACAGCAGCTATGCTCAGTAAAGCAAGCTATGTAGATCACTGTGAGAATGTGAGCATAGTGACCAAACAAATAACAAGAGGCCAGTGGTGATGATGGTTTTACCACGGGTGTTGTTGCACTATGCATAACGGATTCAAGTTGTGTTTTGCGTTTCTAGAACTGTTATCACATTATAGGTTTGCTCAACCGTTTGGTAGAGCAACTTTGAACTCATCATATTTTGATAAAAAACAAACCATCCTTAATTAAATCACATGGAATCATCTATACTACTTGGATAATATATATTAAATAGGCCTACAAAAAACTTGCTCGGTAGCTCTATGTATTTTAAAGCCAAGGCATTTTAGTTTGTATGACTTCAAAATATGGAATTTCATAAATTCAGCCATTATACTTATTATAAATTTTTCCATATTTTCCAAGTAGATAGGAGTTTTTTCCTGTTTAATATTGTTAAAAACAATCCATAGAGCACACATATTCATTTTCATGCAAAAATACACATGTTTTGAGTATTTAATAATTTTGTGAAAATATGCTCTACCAAACGGTTGAGATGTCCTTAAAGGGTTATAATTCAGTGAATGGAAATTAATAGGCTGTTATGTCAAGTATCAAAAAATCATAGAATTTCCTCATAGATCCTTTTTTAAGTCCATGGTTGGGTACACTAGGTCCTAAAAATGCCCTCCACACCCTTAGATGGTATACTTAAGCACTTCAAGGGAGTGTAGGGTATGTCCGATATTATAATGGTTTTCAATGGGGGCGAGTCTCCTCTCCCCAAAAATCCATATTTTCATAGTAATAAACTACTCATTTGACTTATCTTGGGTTTTTGCATGTTTAGATATTTAAGACTTATATGGCAAATGCTATTTCAAAGTTTTTGGCCCTGCCTGTCCTTGGTTATTGGCATGGACTCACTAGGATCCAGAGTCAAGGGGGGCTTAGCCCCAGAGGGGGTAATGTATTGATGCGCGTGCGCCTAAAATTTTTAATAAATAAATGATATACAGTGTATATGTGTGTATATTGCCAACTATTTATTATTAAGTAGATCATTTTGCTGAAAAAGCAATAAAGAGCACTTTGATATGTGATGTTAGGCAGAAATATGCATATATACAAAGTTTTATGGCTATCTATTTTTCTATATGTTTTCAGTGTTTGCGTAAAATGCACCCCTTACGGTCATCTCAACCGTTTGGTAGAGGTTCACAAAATAAAAATGGGGGGGTCGATAGAGAAAAGCAATCATTGATTCTTGTTATTGGAGCTTACTAGAGCTGGAAAAGACAAAAAATATTTTTTTCATACATTTGTTTTGGGTGTGACCTACAAAGGGGCAGGGTTCAATTTAAGGGAGACCCAACAGATAGAGATGTAATAAATTAGTCATAGATACTAATTCCTCCGCTGAAAAGATATATTTTATGTTACTGTGTAAATGCTTTCCAAGTAACACGCAAGACTAAATGCCATCAGAGCCATGGTAAATCATGATTTTACAACAGCTTGAATGCGATTCAACCAATTAGGCTACAATCAGGACCAGAACTATCAGTTTTAGAATGTGAAACGTAAACATGGTAGAAAGTATAAATCATCTGCAGTCATTTCAACTCGTCTTTGAAAAATCAAGGAAAAGGATATGAATACATAGAGCTGTTTGTGGCAGAGCCAACAACCAACAACCAACACCTTACATTTCTATAGCACAGTTCAAGACACCCAAAGCGCTTTACAGTGGAAGGGGGACCTCACTGACCACCACCAATGTGTAGCACCCACCTGGGTGATGCACGGCAACCATTATGCGCCAAAACGCTCACCACACACTAGCTTGAGGTGGATAGGGAGGGAATGATTGAATGAGTGGGTGATGATTAAGGGGCCAGATTGAATGAACCAGGTTGGGACTTTAGCCAGGACACCGGGGAACTTCTCTTTGCAACAAGTGTCGTGGGATCTTTTATGACCACTGTGAGTCGGGACCTCGGTTTAACTTCTCATCCGAAGGACGGCCTCTCCTACAGCACAGTGTCCCCGTCACTGCACTGGGGCATTTTAGACTGTACTGGGGAGGGAACACAAGGCCCTCCTGGTCTCCATGGGTTGGATCACTCCATGGATGACATCACACAACGGAATCTGTGTGAATGGTTGCAGCGCTCCGCAGAGGCGCAGAGGCTCCGCTGGGGTTCATTAGAGCGGTTAGCAGGAGGAGCTAGTGTGCTTCAGTGGCCCTCACAGCACTCCTGGAGCATTAGCAGCATTTGACCCCCACAGCCCCATGAGAGAGAGAGAGAGAGAGAGAGAGAGAGAGAGAGAGAGAGAGAGAGAGAGAGAGAGAGAGAGAGGAGGAGGAGGGGGGGGGGGCGACAGAAAGAGTGAGTGTGATAGAGAGAAGCAGTTGCACTTAATCGTGAGCCTTTTATAGAGATAACACTAAAATAAAACAGAATGTCATGAACTCTGGTAAACTCTTACATGCAGGATGCATTTGCAAAATCACTTCAGTAAACTGGCAGAGAGAGAGAGAGAGAGAGAGAGAGAGAGAGGTGCTGAGCCTGAATTTGCCTGGTATTTTTAAAAGTCTTTGTTTAACTCATTGTTGATTATTAATTATTTTATGATCTTTTCATGTAAAGTTAGCTTAGAACTTCTTTATTGTATTTGATGACATTGCCTGCAAACAAACAAACACACAAAAAAGGTCAATCCTCCCTGACAGCATACAGTAAATAATCACCATGGCGATGCAGGTTTTTGGTGTGCAGCCCGGCCCAGTTGGGGGTGATGGGAAAACCTTTAGCTCCACAAGCAGGATGAATTGGTTTTGGGCACCCAAAAAGAGCTCTTCCTATATATACAAGTCAAAATGTGGACCACATCAAAGTGAGCATAAGAGATTAAAAATACATGATAGGGATCGAAGCAGGTAAAGTCAGTGTGTTACATCTCCAAGGTTAAATCCCCCCCCCCCCTCCTCCACCCTTCATACTTATAGATACTCAAGAGGAAGATTTCTCTCTCTCTCTCTCTCTCTCTCTCTCTCTCTCTCTCTCTCTCTCTCTCTCTCTCTCTCTCTCTCTTTCTCTCTCTCTCTCCATCTCTCCTGCATGTCTCCGGTGCTCGTGGGCCTGCTCTTGGCCTGGGTGCTTCTCCTCTGGCTTAGGGAGGATTAGGGCCTCTTTGCCTCCTCAGCCGTCATCAGGAAATGAGCTAGGAGGGATATCAAGATCAAAAATCCTGTTGCTCTCCCCAGCAGCGGCCGTAACCATTTCAGTGCTGCCGTCGGCAGCTTAGCACCACCACACCAGCCGTCTCACGCACACACACACGCACGCACGCACGCACATACACACACACACACACACACACACACACACACACACACACACACACACACACACACACACACACTAACACACACAGCTGGTCTGCCCCCACTAGCCATCAGATAAACAGGCTTTGAGCTTATCATGATCAAGTCACTTTCAAAAGCTATTAATGTCTTTGACTTTGACCTGATGAGGGGCTAAAATGTATGTTTCATGTTTCTATGGGGATAAAAAAAGAAGGCTACTGGTCCCATCAAAGTGCCTCTTGAAGATTTTCAGAATTTCATCATGAGATGTAGGCCTAGTTCACGCATTTCACATTTGATTACTGTAATGTATGATAGGGCTGTCTTAAGCAAATATACTATCTAATGTATATAAAGGGACAACGTAATCTAAAAGTCCCATGGCACATTTATAATAGCCTATTAATATAGTTTAAGGGACAGTTTAAAGAATACATTAGCGGGCAAGCGCAAAATGCTAGCTGGAACATTTGTAAACTTCCCCCTGCTAGTCAGTTGACCAGCAGCCTGTACTGGGCTTTTCAGTAGACTAGCTGATGCACACGACCCCCAATCCGCTGTGAGGTATTTCTTTCACATTCAAATGTATTTATTTTTGTGCCCCATCACCTATCCACACTTTTATTTAATGTTTAACCCTACGAGTCCAATGCTATTTTCAAGATAATGTCATACTCTGAAGCTCTTATGGAATCACAGTCATTATAAGAGCCAACTGCAGATGCTACTGTATATCTTTTCAGGACAGTCTAAGCCAGGGATCTTCTATCTTTTTTTTTCAGAAATTAGTGACTAAAAACTCTGCATGTAACCTAACAGAGACGAAGGGTGTCAAATGTGAATCATGTGCTTCCATTTGGGGTGGCCAGTGTAGTATTGTCTTTGTGGCCACCCCTGGCCACCACATGGTGGCGCCCCTGCCACCATGAGTCATGGTTCATGCAAATCTACACCGGTTGCTACACCAGTCAGTACAAAGTTGTCATGACATTTACCCACATTTTGTGTTGCACACTACCATGACCAGTCAAAAGCTCACAAATAGAACATATTAAGACATTTATGGACAAGTCAGAGCAGCAGTAACTGACATTTGGACGACCTGAGTCCAGTTACAAACTAACCTTAACAAATTAAATCATGATCACATAACACTGGTGGGGGCTTTTGAAGTTCTTGTCTAAGCATAACATTATTCAACAAAACAGAATACTCCCATTATTTTTTACCTATTTCCTGACTACACCATAGGATTATTTCAGAGTGGAGATAAGCTATAGGGTTCATGTGAGACAGTAAATTATTAAGCTAAAGGCCTCTCTGACGACCTTAACCAAGACAAAGGCTGTATGGTCAAGGACTGGGCCACTTGTGAATGATGTGCTATTCAATATTTGTGCACTGGTGGACAGAAGGCCACAGAGGGTTTCTGCTGTGTCTCTGCTTCATTGATGGAGGTTACAGAAGATCAAGGACATAACCTCAGCCGACCATCGAGAAAGTTTTTTTCTTTTATTTATTTATTTATTTATTTTTGGCTGTGATTGCTGTCCAGAATTGGGAAGGTGTCTTTTCTAGCGCAATACTATTCCTTCATACTGAAGTCTGTGCCTACCGTGACTGTTCTCTGCTCTGGTAATCAGCAGCTGCACGCTGTGATAGTGTACAGGCAGCTTCACAATATTCCATTTTCACTCAGTAGTAATAGTCATAAAATCTGTCGACAGAGCCAGAGGCCAAATCATCCAAATTAAAAACTGTAAACACAACCACTTTAAAACGTGTGGGGTGTAAAAGTGAAAGTGCAATCTGAATGAGATGGCTTGTGTTGGTTTATGGAGCATTGCCCATAGGTCACAATCAACACATTTTCCAAATGAAAATCTTGTTTGTTTGTTTTTTTTCCCCGCATAAAGAAGAGGGTGCTAAAATTTCAGAATAAAGGCCAGGGAGATAAAGTAGGGCTGCCTGCATTGTGACACTTTAAGGGATAGTGACAAAATTAACTTAAACAAAGTTCTAATACTGTTAGTGGGAAACCGCTGACAGCATGATTGGCCGAGCCAGACTAGACAATTAATTAGAGAGAATGAATGTAATGAACAGGAGATAGCAGGGCCATCATTAGCCTTGCCAAGCCTGAGCCAGGGTACACGAGCAAACTAGCCTACTGTTAGGGACCAGCCTTTGTTTTTACTGACCAATTCAAGAGTTTTTGATTATTAGAATCTTAGTTGTTCGCACAAAGTTTCCGTCCGCATTGGCATCTGCACCAAATTCTCTGCATCAGCCATTATGTCAAATGCAAAGACACCTGGAATGCTCAGAGAGGATCTTTTATAGGTGTTTGTCTTGTAAGTGTTATACTGATGTTGTTTTGGTGGGATTACGCTGTGCCAGACAAGGGCTGACTTGCTTTTTTTTAAAAAAACAAAGTCTGAGTCATCTTATTTGTTTTAGCGTCATACTTGCAGGCATTTACTTGATTGACAACACTGCTTTAAGCAAGATAACAGTCTTGATTAACTTGGCAGAGGCAAGTCTTTGTCTCTGCCTTGTCCATTAATTCTGTGTATCAGGATGCCTCGTAGCACTTATATCATTGTATCATTGTCACAATAGCAGCTCTCTACTTTATGGCAAGACTTTTAGGTCAGTTTACCAGAATTTGTCATCACTTTGATAGTTAAACGACTCATTACGGAGTGATTGAAGGCTCTATCAGTTCAATGATATCCTTTAATCATAACATGCCAATTTAAAACAAGCCAGCAAAAATAGAACCAAAGAAATAGTTGTGGTAGGTTATGACCAAGCAAGGTAGAATACACAGTATGCAACACAGAGAGTTGTTCCATGTTATACACAGACTAATTTTCTCTCATTTCCTTTTAAGCATAGAAATCTATACTCTATACGCTAGATTTTCTCAGTCAGTATGTCAAGCCACAGGTAATTTGATCGGTTGACACTGTTGGTGTTCACTTATCACCGCTCTATTTAGTGCAGGCTTTGCCGAAAACAACAGTCTTTTGAATTGTTTACATCTTGTGTGTTCCTCTGATTGGCCATAGGCTATCCTATTGCTTGCAAAAGTATTTTGAAAGATAACTGCCTCGTTCCGCCCACAGTTAAGTTCGGTCTATCTGTCGATGTCAGACTATACATTTTAATGTTATAGGATGGCTTGCCAGGCTATTAATTTTTTACATTTTTAAATGAATGCTTGTTCTATATCTGACAGCATCGCCGCCTGTGCCTGGCTGCTGTAACACAGGCCTATATGTGGCAAGGTGTAAAAGGGAGACGGAAGCTTGCACGTGTGTGTGTGTGTGTGTGTGTGTGTGTGTGTGTGTGTGTGTGTGTGTGTGTGTGTGTGTGTCATATTGTGGCACCAGCCCCATGCAAGCCAGCTTAAGCATGGCATGCCAACGGAGACTTCCTACTCATTCAAGCTCAATTGACTCCAAAAGAGTGGGGTTGATAACCTTAAAAAAATGCCTGCCTTTCACTCGCATCTGGGGAGCCAGTGTGCTGCACTGAGTGGCAGCTTGAAGCTAGCTCAAGTGTATATGTGATTGCCTGTTTGTATGCTTTTCTGTGCGTGTGTGTGTGTGTGTGTGTGTGTGTGTGTGTGTGTGTGTGTGTGTGTGTGTGTGTGTGTCTTTATGTGTGTATGCGTGTGTATGTGTTTGTGTGTGTGTGCACGCGTGCTTAAGTTGTGTTGACGTGAACAGGAGAGGCCTCCTGCAGCTAGCGAGCTGCATAAGGGTCGTGGGCTGACGTTGGAAGACAGCAGGCCCGACCGAGTGGAAACTGATCCGGGCAGACAGCAACAGGAGCGCCCTTAATGGATCCAGCCGACCAGGCTTGGGCTCGGAAAGACAGAGGAGGGGAGGAGGGGGCAGAGAGGAGAGGAGAGGAGAGGAGAGAGGGACAGCCTGTCATCCCGAGCAGCTTCAGTGGTGGCGGTTAAGAGGCTGCAGTGCCAGAACTCATTGCTCTGAAAGCACAGGCTAGTCAGAAGCCCCCAGCACTCACCTTCCTTCTGTACTACAAGCCCCAAATCCACTCAAACTATACATGTTTGGAAACATTTGGACTTTTCTGACAGTATGAAGGCCGGTTTGTCTTAAAAGAGAAACATTACTACAATAACACTTTAGTCACCTGTCCAGTTGTTTTGTTTGCTTTGTGGTTGAAATGTGGATAGTATAACTGCACAACTATTAACTATGCACCCCTGCATGTAGTCACAAAAACATAAAATATTAGTATTAGGCATGCGATCTTGGGACTGAAGAGTTACATTTGAAGAATTCAGATGCAAAATCCTCTGAGTCCATTTGCGATTTATCCAGAATACATCACTTGCCTTATCTGTGAAAATCCCCCACAAACCCTCTTCCGATTGGAGAGCATTTTACACAAGCACAGCTGATTAGGCTTGCTTGGTCTGACTTCCGACCTTCACACATTTGTTCCAGCTCATTGAGATGGTGTGAACTGTCAGCCAAAAACTTGTGAAACTTATGGTTTCACACATAAGCATTCAAAAAGAGTGACATACTGTATAAGCAAACTCTGTAACACTTCATAATGACTTTGAGTAGTAAATCATATAAGCCATTAATAGCTATATGAACAAATAATTTTAAGACTGTTCATGGTGTGGTGAAAGCTTATCAGTAAAAGTTAATATAAATTGTTACCCCAAAGGTCATCCTGAGGGTCAAGCCAATGACATCACAGCAACCTGTAATCGAAAAATGAGCGTCCCCAAGCCATTCGACTGAAATCTACTGACTAGGACACACTTGAGGTGCCTAAAGGGAGGTTTTGGTAGCATCCATTACATCTGCAGAATTCAGCCTTAATATTAGTTGCAATTGTGTTGGAAGACTGATAATGCAGCGATTTCTGGCAGGACATAAAACAGAAAGCTGAGGTGTAAATTCCAATACCTGGAAAGCTGAAGTGTAAATTCCAATACCTGGAGCATCTTCACAGGAGGAGGAACAAACAGTGATGGCACCAAATCACCTGATCTTTTGTTAAAATTTTACGTTTTGACCCTTGCAAGATGCCATAGCAGTATTGGACTCTGCTTTTGTAAACATTCATACTGAAAGAGACCCAGCTCACATTTGTATGGTTGATGCAGTATAAATCACAGAACTGGGCAAGATTTTTCCCTCTCTTCACTCTGTGTGTGTGTGTTTGTCTGTGCGTGTGATAGTCAATTTCACCAGTAGACTAATACAACACAACACTGCACATCTCCACTTGAATGACGTGAATGGGATAGGATTGCCTCATTGAAGAACACAGTTGGCAGCTATTCAGTGCATAATGAGTAAATGTCAGAAAGGGAGAAATGCCTTGCTAGTTGTCAAAATACTCTATGAACCTTGCCAACAACGCAGCAGCAGGAGCTTTACAGAGTCAAATGAATACGACAGCTCACTAAGCAGAATGAGAGTATACCAAAAATTTTCAAGTAGCCTACATGTAAAGAAAAAAACACATAAAATAGAACCAAGATTACAGTGATGGACAGAAATCACAAAAGGCAGAACAACACCTCCTGGTCTTTATGACAGACAGTCAGTTTCCATTAAAGCTTGCATAGCGTATTTGTGAAAATTTGCTGGCATGTCCTTTCAGTTACTCTGTAATAGAATTTTTTTTTTTTTTGAATGAAAATAAAATACTATTTAAACATCAATGTTTTTTATGTCCTTTTTACTTTAATGAATAATACAAATGGTTTAGGAGCTTTTACAAAGAGTAAAACTGTTGAAAGTGTGTGAAGAGTTAAAATTTTGTTTATGTAATGAAACATTTTGCCAAATGCGTGGAATTGAATATTTTATGCAGTGTCTAAAAACAAGTTTTTGGCCCTCTAAAAACCCGAAAGGTAGATGTCATTTTGTCCATTCCAGTGAAAAAAAAATCTTTCTAAAAGAAAACACCTCCTCAGACAGATAGAAAGCGCTATCCTCTGGAGGCATGTTGTTGTTTTCTGTGGGTTAAGATGAGTATGGGTTTAGATTGCCATGGCAAGAAAAGAAATCTGTGGTCTCTATCTCATCACTCTGTAAGATATTGCTCCTAAAATACCTGAGCCACTTGGGAAATTGAAGGGATTTTTAGGTGAGCATTAAATTTTAACAAGTCTCAAATGCATCTCTTTCAAACCTTAGAACCCTCAGTACACACACACACACACACACACACGCACGCACGCACGCACGCACGCACCTAGATAGACACACTCACATACACACAAACAGTTATGGCACTGAGCTAAAGTATTCAGCTTTGCATACACACATGCACACAAACACACACACACACACACACACACACACACACACACACACACACACACACACACACACACACACACACACACACAGACACACACACACACACAAATACACTGAACACCTACGTGTACTGAATATTAGTTAAAGTTAAAGGGAGAATTCGGTATGAATCAGTGTTTGACATTTATGAGAGCCATTGGTATGAATGAGAAGGGGAGAATTTGGTACAACATAGACTAAATTTTCAAAGTACTAAATTGTCTTGTGAGGATCAAAGGCCTCATGGTGTTTCACTCATTTCAAGACCATGGTTCCTGTCTTCCTGTATTTGAAGAGTTCAGATGCAAAACCCCCTAACTCCACTTGACCACTTTTTGAGAAAAAGGCCATTTTTTATCAGGCGTTTACAGTGTTTTGATTGTAAACAAGTATTTTAGACACGGCGGGGAGCAGGTTTTATTTTATTTTTTCACAAAAACATTTCATTTACATATTATAGATTTATACGGGATTCACACAATACCATTAACTCAGTTTTCACAAAAATGGTGTTTAGGGGTTTTTACATCTGAACTCTTCATTTGGAAGAGTGTATACTATCAATGATAATCTTAGATATGGATTGCTTTTCATTAGGATGCATTCTTATTGAATTGCTTGTCCCCTTTACTGCGGACAGTCACTACAGTCACTGCCCTTGGAGCTGCAGTCTGGTAGGCCTCAGTGTACTCTATGTATGTTGAGGGGACTTAAAATGGCAAGCAGTGGCGGGAGGGATGATATCAGTGATGGTGTGTAAGTGTGATGGGGTGTGGGGCAGTGTGCTGTATGTGCACACTGGTACAGAAGGAAGGGCAATCAGTAGCCTATAGGGTTTGGTGGTGGAAAGATTAACAAAAGAGAGATAAATAAATAAATGTCCATGGGAGACGTAAGAAGTGGGGAAAAGTCAGGTGCGTGTATGTGTATGTAAGGTGCAATGTGATAGTAAGAAGTGCTAAAAGTCAAGTGTAGGCTAAGTATGTATGTTGTGTTATACCTCCCTCTAGTGTCTGATAGTCATACTACATAGTTTTAATCACATTATAGTGCCCAACTGTACATGTATGAACTATGGGCATCTGGCCAGTACATACAGTGCTATACCGTATATTAGTTTGGGTACCACTACTAAAAATCCTAATTTTAGTGTATTGACTGGGCTTTTCAAACAACAGCCTCATTTCAACATACTTTATGATAAGAGTAACATTTCTGTTTTATGGTACAGTACATAAAATTCATTTTACATTTAGTATTATTGGAGTTAACAGAAAAATTGTGTGTGCTTCATAACAAGAACGTCTGATTATACATGTTGGATTGTATTGACTGGGCTTTTCAAACAACAGCCTCATTTCAACATACTTTATGATAAGAGTAACATTTCTGTTTTATGGTACAGTACATAAAATTAATTTTACATTTAGTATTATTGGAGTTAACAGAAAAATTATGTGTGCTTCATAACAAGAAGCACACATAATTTTTATTATACATGTTGGATCCAGGTTAGCTAGCAAACAAGCCCTATAGGTTAAACCTGGAGTTCTCATACTCAAATGAAAAAAGTGAGCAGGCTTTATTAAGAGGTATCACTTTCTTACCTCTAGCTTAGCTTACGGTAGGCTATATCTGAAAAGTTAGTAGTGCACCCCTCGCAATTTTCATCTATTTTATACTAACTTTTCATGGGACACTACATGAACAAAACCTTTATATAACTTAAAGTAGTCAATGTGTAGCTTATTGATTTATTGCCCTCAAGAACTCATCATACAGCCATATATGTCTAAACCACTGCTAACAAAAGTGAAAACACCCCACAGCAAACATGCCCAAAAATGTTGATACTGTGTGTGAGAACCAATATACAGGGGCGTTGTAATTGGGGGGCAGTGAGGGGGGCCCATGGCCACTGCTTGCGCACAGGGCCTAGAATATGGTGCCATTATACCCAGCCATTAAAAGCCACACCCACGGTCCCGGGTAGGTAGCTCTGAGGGATGCCAGGTTGCCATATGCCTACATGAGGTGCTCCCAGGCAACCTGGTGTAGGGGCAAGGATCTCAGTCCCCCCTGCCAGAACCCGTGCCACCACTGTAGTCTATCTGCAGAGGGTCGGAGGACTGGGAGGAAATGCTAGAGCTAGATAGGCTGCTTTCTGCTCTGTGGGCTGGTGTCCATGGCAGGGACCACTCATGCACCCCAACCTGAGGCATTCATTGTTGAGGTCAGGCATGGACTGGCCATAGGGCATACAGGGCAATGCCCGGTGGGCCGACATGGCTGAAAATGCCCGGGCCGTTTTTTGGTCCTAGTCCGGCCCTGGTTGAGGTCACCCTGTGGTGAACCATGCCCAAAGGCTCTTTGGTCATCTAATGTTCTGTGCCACCACTGAATTGGTTTCCAGAAGCCAGAAGTGGCTGTGATCAGTTTGTTCTTGTCCCTTCTGTGACAAAGGAGGTGCCAGGTTTGCATTGGCCTCATGTGCAAAAGTCTCAAGGGTACAATACTGTCTGCGGCAACCATGACTGGGGTGAACTGACTGCAGTGCATATCATGCAATCACCCAGGTAATTTAGAATTCAAACTCTCTCTCTCATCTACGTAGAACCAAAGCAACTGCCATACACTTGGTACATAGGGCCAGAGAAAAACTAAATGGAAGAACTGAAAAACTTGTTGTCGAATGTGAATAGGCTTAGGAGATATTGAGGATAGGCTTCCTATTTGCGGTGTACCTAAAGCATAGGTCTAAACTGGATTTGCCTACTACTACCATCTCTCTAAATTATTAGGCCTATTTAAATAAAAGACAGGCCTGATTTACATTTGCCTTTGTGTGGTTTTGTGTCTTATTGAAAGAACTTTCTCCTCCCATAGATGGCGCTTGTGTAACAGCGCCGTCAGAGCGTAATATCTGAGAGTCGTGTCTCTAGTAGATCTAGGCTTATTGTAGACGGCTTTTTCAGGAGGCTTAAAAACATACAAAATCAACCAATCTCAATGCTTCTGACAGAGCATTGTTATTTTGTTTTATATTCAACGTTTCAATGCTTGGGTAACTTGATTGCGTAAATTTTTAGGTAATCATCCTGTATCTAGCACCCCCCACTGGCGGCACTCGGTCATAAGCTAGTAGAGCCCGTCTAGTGTGTCAGAAGGAGTTCGGCAGAGAGTGGGACACGAACCGGGAAGAAGATGGCGGCTCTCAGAGTGGTCACAACAACCGGGAGTGGGAGAGCCCTCCTAAACGCTGCAAAATCAAACCACACACAAAAGGTATGAAGCGGGAAAAAGCCTTAATACTGTAATATTTTAGGGTGTCAGGCCATATAAGCATACCGTTGCTTGATGCCACTCTATGGAAGTCAAGTATCGTTAGCCACTGAGGTTGAGCTAACCGATGCAAGGTCACACCGGTTAGCTAATTGTAGTTTGTGAATTGTGTGGTTTGTGAAATGTTATTACTGTTATATCAACTCATTGTGAGAAGCTGGTAGTTGGTACATCAGTTACATTTAAACATAACGTGCTTAAGTAGGTAACTTTGGGGTGAATATATGGGTCTGGTCACACGGTAAAAAGCGACAACGTTAGCAATACTGACGTTACAGACAGATTGTATCCCCGTAACGATTGAACACCATGGGTGGTGAAATTTATTGTGCACTTTTTTTCGTTTTTAGCAGCTCTGAATTGTAACTGGATCTAAATGTAAAGTTTTTCTCAGAGTGGATACTTACGTTGATAAATTAGGTCAACACTAGCTTTAGCGTTAGCTTTGGGTTTGTGGAACTGCTAGGCAGCTATTTAACGTTAGTGTTTTGAGGACTGAACTATAAATTATTGCCGCTAACAAGTTTAACTTGCATTGTAACTTGGCTCCATACTGCCAACCTGTGTCAAATGATTAGATTTGAAATCTGGATGAACTACAGGTTGCACGATTCTCTTAAGTTGTTTTGTGTACCGTCCTTAGCGTAGGTCGGCTAACATTAGCCTATCCTTATCCCAAGTCAACATTAGCGTTAGCTTCCTGGAGAGTGCATCCACTATCATTGAATAACCCGGGATTGCCCTCTCTGGTGCAACGTCAGCGTTGTATGGTCCTTGTACAGCCGTCGATCAAATAGTTTACTGTAGAATTTTGATCTTGTGATTAATAAACACCCATGTGCTTTTCACTTAGCTTGCAACAGGGCTAGGAACGAATCCTCGATAGCACTGCTTTTTTTTGTCTCCTCCCTGTGTGTTGCACAACTGTGAGGTCACACTTTCATAAGAAGTTATGAGAGTGTCATTTGGTAGACTCCGCATCCTCATCAGAACGCCAAAACACAACTGTTTTGATACCTTCGTCCTTGGTCTTGTTAGGTAGAATGAATCTTACATCTTGTTATCTTGTTTGTATTTGATTAGGCCTATATGCATAACGTAGTATTTGTCGATCAATTTGAATATTAGCCTAATGTTAGGGATGGTCATGATTGTCAGACATATTTCGCTCAAGCTCCGTAAGGTTAATGGAAAATATTAATTTAATTATTCGTTATTCATTCGTTATTAAATATATATTTTGTTTATCTATTTAATTTTGGTTATTTACTGTAGCCCATTCGTCTCTGTAATTTGTCTGTAGTACCATGTTACAGCTTTTGATACATCACAAAACTAAAAGTCCAAACCTAATTTTTTTTCCTTTAGGCCAGCATGTCATTTGCAAGCCTGCCCAAGGGAAGAAAGGTGGCTCTGACCACGCTCGGGGTTCTGACAACTGGAGGTGTTGGTCTTGCCCTTGCCCTGAATCAGTCGGTCAAAGCCTCGGATCTGGAACTGCACCCTCCTAATTATCCATGGAGTCACGCTGGCTTTGTGTCCTCTCTTGATCATGCTAGGTGAGTCTACCAGGGTCTTGATCTTCATTTTTATTGTATAGAAACATTACTTGGGTCTCCATCCAACTTGTTATGCATATGTAAGTCATGTAAATAATAAATTCATGGTTGGAAATACCTGCATATATGCTGCCACCTAATGTGAATCTAATTAGTTAATTTGATTTGCCATAGAGTGCTGGATATACTTTTAATGTAAATAAGGTATAATGTAATGAAATGAAATATAATGGAAACAGCATAACGTGAATAGATTCACATTTAGGCCTACCATTTATCTGTTCATAGCGGTATTACGATCCAACTGGTCAGAACCTGTCATTAGTGCATATTCTTGAGCTGAATTTTTGTGAATGTGTGCATAAGTTAGACAGAAACCCAGCTATTGAGATTGTACCGATCAAAATTAATGAACAATAATGACAGTTTGTTTATTATTGAGTTCTGCGCTCCTGGTGGAGACGTGATGGTGATCAAAGACATTTGTTTTCCCCTGCAGCATTCGCCGTGGGTATCAAGTGTACAAGCAAGTGTGTTCGGCGTGTCATAGTATGGAGTACCTTGCCTTCCGTAACTTAGTTGGAGTGTCCCACACAGAGGCAGAAGCCAAAGTATTAGCTGAAGAGGTGAGAACAAGTAGCTCAGACCATATTTATGCATGATGATGTGTTTTGACACACATCAGGGCAATCGACTGTGGCGTTCATTCAGATGGAACTCTCTTCCTGTCAGTGAAAAAGTTAACTGTTTTGATGTCATGTTCCCCCTTCATGTCTTGGTCAGATTGAGGTGGTTGACGGTCCTGATGATTCAGGAGAAATGTTCACACGGCCTGGGAAACTCTCTGACTATTTCCCCAAGCCTTACCCCAACCCAGAGGCTGCTCGTGCTGCCAACAATGGAGCTCTCCCCCCTGACCTTAGCTACATTGTCAATGCCAGGTAAACTTAACCTCACTTCTTTCCAAGGTTAGGCCATTAAACATAGGGCAACCTTATAAGATTGGTTACATAGTGTTTACTGATAGTAGAATGTCTTATGAAGATATTAACGGGGGGTTCAGAATTTTCGATGTTAAACCTCATTTCCAAGTAAGCCTGAGTGATATCTGTCATTGGAGACCGTTTTCAACTCATTTCATCCAGTCCTTCTATCAGCTGAGTTCGCTGGTGCTAGGCTAACGCAAGTGAGTGGGCACGGCTAGCCTGGCAATAAAAACAGTCTTACCCACTCTGCAGTCTCCTTTCGGCAAATACATTAATATGCCAGGTCATCGGTGTTGATTAAAAAAACATCGTAAAAGAAAAACTACCCTTGAATCGCCATGATAACATTACATTTTGAGGGACTACTTTCTCAGCAGCAGCGGAATATTACCTTGCTCAGATTAGTTGTTTGACTGTTTTGATGTCCAAGCCAACAGCAACAAGCCAAAGATTATCCTTTCGCGATCTCGGACTGGAAACTTATGAAAACTTTTAGTTTCCCATCTGCGGCGTTTACTTTCACAGCTTTTCACAGCACACCTGATCGGCATATTGCTTAATTCCTTGACATCCAGTGACTCAATCTATAGCGTTAGGTTTTGCCTTATCCCACTAATGTTAGGCTCTGTCTATCGTCATATTAGTCAAACAACTAACCTGAGCAAGGTAATATTCCGCTGCTGCTGAGAAATTAGTCCCTCAAATGTAATGTTATCATGGCGATTCAAGGGTAGTTTTTCTTTTACGATGTTTTTTTAATCAACACCGATGACCTGGCATATTAATGTATTTGCCTAAAGGAGACTGCAGAGTGGGTAAGACTGTTTTTATTGCCAGGCTAGCCGTGCCCACTCACTTGCGTTAGCCTAGCACCAGCGAACTCAGCTGATAGAAGGACTGGATGAAATGAGTTGAAAACGGTCTCCAATGACAGATATCACTCAGGCTTACTTGGAAATGAGGTTTAACATCGAAAATTCTGAACCCCCCTTTAACATTAGTTTATCAAATACAGCTTTAAAAATCTTTTTATGTATTTGTTTTTTTGGAAGTGAATTGTACTTTGTAATTTTTTTTTACATAAAAACTTCGGATTGTTTTGGTATTACGGAAAGGTGTCATTTATACACAAAATGCTTTCTGTGCTCTTACTTTCCCAGGCACGGAGGAGAGGACTACGTATTCTCCCTCCTAACAGGGTACTGTGAGCCTCCTGCTGGCGTGGCTGTCAGGGAGGGATTGTACTACAACCCCTACTTCCCTGGCCAGGCCATTGGCATGGCACCCCCCATCTACAATGAGGTGTTGGAGTATGAAGATGGTTAGTTCATGTTTTTTTGGTCGTTGTTGACTAGCCTGACATAGCTCGCCCATAATACGAATGTTTATCCGTATCCATGGTCAGGGGACGGTCTTCTGGGGCGGGTTTACATCAGTAGAGAGACAACCGGCCAATAAGCGAAACTGATTAGACAAGCTGTCCAATCGTTTCAAAGCAGAACTGAATGCACTCGAGTCAGGTTAAAGAACCTCCAGACCATGAATACGGATGGACAGCAGTATTATGGTCGGGCTATGTCAGGCTTGTTGATTTCCTAATGTGAATAGCTAGATAATTGAAAAAGCTTTTATTGCAAGTGAATGGATGTTCATTCATGTACATTTTTGGGAGCAACAGTAATATTGCACCCAGACTATTGAATACCAAATCCATTTTAAATCTGTTGTCTTAGATCAGGTGAGGTCAAACTTTTTTTTGCCATATATTGAAAAATAAAGCTGCCAGGGGCCAATGGGAAATTAGAAGCACCAATTTCCAACCAATTACAAGTGAGTTGGAAAAAATTGTGTTTAATCAGATACAAAGTTACTTCTCATTAAACAACTTGACAAGCGATTACCAACATGCTTATAGAGAAGGTCACTCCACTTCCACAGCGCTTACCCAAATGACAGATGATTGGTTAAAAGACATTGATCAACAGAATATTGTAGGAGCAGTTCTATTAGATTTTAGTGCTGCCTTCGATGTTATTGATCACAGTTTACTATTAAAAAAACTTAAATGTTATGGCTTTAATTCATCAGCGTTAGCATGGATTGAAAGTTACTTAACTAATAGGACACAGAAAGTTTTTTTTAATGGAAGCCTATCAAGTGCAAGACAGATAGAATGTGGAATTCCACAGGGTTCCTCACTAGGACCACTGCTCTTCTCAATCTTTACAAACGATCTCCCACTCGTTTGTAAAAACGCATGTGTGTCCATGTATGCAGATGATTCAACATTATATATGTCTGCACGAACAGTAGATGAAATCACCTTAGCCCTTAACAAAGAGTTACAGATGGTATTTAAATGGGTCTCAGATAATAGACTTGTTTTGAACATAGCAAAAACTAAGAGTATTGTATTTGGAACAAAACATTCATTAAGATCCAAACCACAGTTGAATCTTGTACTGAACAATGCTGCTATTGAGCAAGTACAGGAAACAAAACTTTTGGGGGTAACATTAGACTGTAAACTATCATGGTCAAGGCATATTGATTTACTGGCACAAAGGATGGGGAGGAACATATCCATAGTCAGAAGATGCTCGTCTTATCTAACACCTTACCTAACCAAACAAGTCCTGCAGACCATTGTGCTGGCACATTTAGATTACTGCTCAGTGGTTTGGTCAGGAACCACAAAAATGAACCTAGGGAAGCTGCAACGGGTACAAAATAGAGCGGCTAGGCTTGCCCTTAAATGCACACCAAGAGCCAGGGTAAATACTATGCATGACCAACTCTCCTGGATGAAGGTTGAGGCCAGGCTCAGAGCATCACTTATCTGCTTCATAAAAAACATTAATACACTGAACAACCCTAAGTGTTTGAGTAGACAGCTTACACCAAGCTCTAGTGTACATACATATCCCACTAGACATGCAACTAGTGGCAATTATACCATACCAACGATTAAGACATGCTCAAAACAACGAACAGTACTATGTAGAGCAATGGGTGAATGGAACTTGCTTCCTGATCGAATTTCAAAAATTCAAAATAAGGTTAGGTTTAAAAAGCAAGTGAAGCAATATCTTATGGCTGTCATCAGTGAATCATAATACTGAATGTATCATTCAGGTTAATCTTATATACTGTATGCATAATGAATTCCATTTCTGTCCTATTGATCCTTTTTTTTTTGTTGTGTGTGTGTGTCTCTTTTTGTTTTGTTAGTTATATGTTTTGTGTTTTGTGTTACCTGATTTTCTTTAAACCTGTTGTTCTGTGTGTTGACTTTCTGTAATTCATGGGTCTGTGTATGAGTTGTCTGTGTCTGTGTTGACTGGTTTTCTTTAACCTGTTGTCTTGTCTTGTGTGTTGACTTAATTTATGTGTCTGTGTATTTTAACCTTTTATGTGATACATGTGTGGACCCCAGGAAGAGTAGCTGATGCCTTGGGCATCAGCTAATGGGGATCCAAAATAAACTAAACTAAACATAGTTAATATCAATATTATATTAATTCAACAACACTACAATTGCCCTCGGGCATTAGTTTGGCCAGCCCCTGCCTTAGATGCATGTACACTGATCTGCTAAATCTATTAGATGTTATTTTGAGAGCTGTTGAGTTGCCCTGGAATACAAAGTTACTGTACAAAGTTAAGATAAGTCACCAGGTAAAGATGGACATACAAGGTGATCTTTCTCTCCAGTAGGCAGGTCTCTCTCTCTCTCTCTCTCTCTCTCTCTCTCTCTCTCTCTCTCTCTCTCTCTCTCTCTCTCTCTCTCTCTGAATGGCACATGGTATTAAAAATTCTTCATGTTTTCTTATTCCATAGGAACCCCTGCGACTATGAGCCAGGTGGCTAAAGATGTGTGCACCTTCCTGCGCTGGGCAGCAGAGCCAGAGCATGATCAGCGCAAACGCATGGGCCTGAAGGTTAGCCAGAGACCAGTTGCAACGCTGCACAGACATGACTAGATATCATGATTGTTTCACTTCCCTTTAAGGAACACAGGGCCTTTTAAGCCGGCCGCACACCGGTTCCGACAGCATTGCGGAGCACTTTCGAATCCGACAATTTCGCAATGAACCTAGCCCCGTAGCATGAGAAATAACAATGGATGTCAATGGACGGCTCCGACAAAATAGACTTCAATCGTAATTCACAATCGACGGCGGAAGGGTTCGGTGCTGGTGTGCGGGGTTGCGTTGAAAAAAATGGAATAGAATGTTGGAAGCAGAGTGCTCAGCACTGTGTCGGAACCGGTGTGCGGTGGTCCTTAGGCTGATCTACTCATTCAACGTTTGAGTTTTACCTTTCTTCAGTGCATACAGCTGTTTTTCTCAGTCTGCCGCTAGTGTCGTTTGCATACTGTCATTTAAAGTCATTTAATCCTTTGGAGTCACAGCACATCATTCATAACTTCTTACTTAAAGGATTTATCTGGAATGAAATGATCTGTGCTGTCAAAAGCAGTATGAATAACCAAATTTTGTGCAATACAGACCGAGATGGCAAAACGGCACATGGTAACTACAGCTGTAGTTGCAAGGTGCACTAAAACCAACAGAAAATGAAATGAAGTGATTTTGTAGACTGATTTGACATGGAATTATTTTCTGGTTCTGGTGTGGACAACTATGGAACAGTCACTTGGACTATTTGACCAACAGCTTTAACCAACCTGAACTTCATGGACTGTGTGATTGTAATGCCGAAATGAGTATAATTCCGTGTCATATTGGTTTAAAAAATGGCCACTTCTTCTTAATACGTCTTGTATTGGTAATAGGTGAAACTAAATTGTTTAACTCTATGGGAGGTGGAAATAAGAGTAAATTGACCTTGAAACCTGTGAATTCTTTTAATAAGATAATGCGGAATGCTAGTGTACTCATGTTAAAATACCATTCATTCACTAATTAAAATCTGCCTTTTTTTCTTTCTTTCTCTAACTCTTCTTTTTCTGTGTTTTAGCTGCTGATGGGATCTGCCATTTTGATCCCCCTGGTCTACTATATGAAGAGGCACAGGTGGTCTGTCCTGAAGAGTAGGAAGATTGCCTACAGGCCTCCCAAATAAGACGGGATACTTCTTTGCTCATTCTTCGCATGCGACCCATATTTCCCTTAACTTTGTGCACATTCAGTGAGCTGCGGTCGCCTTAACCAGTAATGTCACATGTGCTTTCCAAATGCACATTTCGCCATGGAGAGGGGAAGAGAAGTGTGCGTGCACATCAACAATGTTTTTACTGTAAAGAATAAATTATCTTATTAAAATGTGTATGTGTTGTCACCTGGAATTAACGTCTGGAGAGGCCATGTCTGATGGTTTTCTGCGGTGCTGTTGTCATCAAGTAGGTCTCTAGACATGTAAATATTTAATAAAACTCTGGTGTACCTCATAAAATACAGTGAGCACATTGTTTTAATTGGGAGATATCAATGTAGCCTATTGAATGTGTTGTCTGGTCTTTCACACTAAACTTTAGAGGTTTGATTAACCTCACTTAGGAGAGTGGGTGCACCACAAAGTCCATGAAACACCAATCCTGTGGTGGTAGTTATTGCTCAGATAGAGATGAGATTAGACTTTCCATTTTAACCACAACACATTTACAAGAATTGATTCAACAATTTTCAAGACAGGACCCACTACTAAATACTAGTGTTGAAATTGTTAGTATAAAGAAGACTTATATTGCAAATGTATTTAAATACTCACATCAAATTATTCTCCAAAAGACCATTAAATGCTAAGAGCCTGAAATGATGGGATGGGGCTTATTTTCCAGAGCTGGTTCCAGTCGTGACGTCATTTCCTGGAAGGGGCGGTCGGAGTTGGCCATTCTCTTTAGTGTTTGCCCTGTGTATCTTTTCCTTGCCACCACTCCAACAATAATTTAATTCAAAATTAGTATCAGAACCCCCAAACGGGAGAGATACTTAATTTCTAAAAAGTAACCCATGGAGTAACACAACTGGCCAGAATCATTTCGAGGTGAGGTTCCTTCAATTGTGTGATGAGTTCTTGAAATCGTCTGGCTAGCTGGTTTGGCAATTACCGCTGACTAGCAAAGGATAATTTACGCGTCTAGTCATTACCTTGGTGTCTCCATAACATTTCAGTCGTGCTCAATAATGACATGCATGAAGCAGTATCCAGTATGATCCGGCAGTACTCAGATTGTCTCAAAGACACCGAAATCACTGTCGAGGTTCACTAGCAATGGGCAAGATGTTGCACCGTGTATGCAATGCAGCTTATCTGGCTTGCCGAATACCGGTAGTTAGCTTTCAAGTTAGCTAATAGGGCTTGTAATGACAGCTGATCACTTCTCTAGCAGTTGGGAATGTTACTGAGTGTTATCATTAACGTTGCATGCAGATGTTGCCATTGTTGTCATTGTGGTGTTCATTAAACATGGTAGTCGGGACCTGCAACCGAGAGATGTAGGATGTAATGGAAATGCTTATGCATCTGCTAATTTAGGATTGTGTGGTGGCTGTCAGGTGACCAGCACAAGATAGGTGACTCTGGGTAGTTGACGTTACGTTTTGTTTTTGATAACGTTAATGAATATCTGAGAGGTGGACGTTCAGATGCAGATTCAGGTGCATATCAAATAGCAACGTTTTGAACCGGCAAGGATAAAATGCATCTAACCCAACCCCCTGTGGGTGGCATGCCCTGCACTGAAATGTATGATTTGAAAGTGAAGTCAGTCTAACGTTACTTCAGTGTTCTGTAGCAGGAACAGTGTGATCTGGTTGAATCAGCTGGGCATTAATGAAGTGTTCATACTTAACCTTAATCTGAATTCTTATTTTTCTTTCTCTCCATCCCTTTAGGCAGAGCTTCAACCTCTTCTAGTCTTTCCCCCCCTTGCTACACTACTTCCCACACTACTTTGCAATCCAACACATAATTGCACTACCTTGTGTGGCCTTTTTTTCTGCTGCTGCTGTGCTGCTACGCTTTTGCCTCGACTCCTCAAACAGAAGACTAGACCCCTCTCCAAACATCCAGTATGTCACAGGTTCAATTCCAGTCTCCCGGCAACCCTCTTACCAACTCTGTCCCCATGGCAATGGCTCCACCCCAGCCAGGCTTCAGCATCCCCTGTGCTGCGGCCCCAACTCTTCCCTCAGAGAGTGCCAGTCACCCCCTGCGAAGCTCTGCTCTGCCCTCTGCCTCCGTCACGCCCTACAGCAACCCTACAGGTGGGTAATGTCCACGTTTGACAGGTAATATGTGTTTGGGCAGTCACATCCTTGATGTGCGTTTGAAGTGTTTGACTTATTGTGCTTTCATGAGATACTTGGAAGTGTACTTTAGTTTCTGATGTCAGAGTGGCTCCATCAGTCTTGATTGGTCAAGACGAGTTAACGTTAGATCTCCTGAACCCTCCTGAATGAAAAACTTTTTTCCTTGGAAAATCACTACTTTCTGTGAGGACAGCTTTCCAGGTTTTCCACAACTACGTAGTTGGAGTGTATACTGTGCAGTATGTAGGTGTCAATGTCTTAACACCTTTGTCTTGACATATGGTGGTTTTCCGGAAATTATGACTGTGACTCAAATCACACACACAAATCACACACTTTAACACCTCTAACAACAGTATATGCATACTGTTGTCTCTGTCTACTGTTATAACGCAGTGATCCTTTTGGGACAACACTGAACACCGTAAATGCACACTTTAACAGCAAGCGTTCAGTGCACACCGTGCACAACATCACAGCGCACTGATAGAAATGCGTGATTTGAGACACAGCCTTTGTCATGGGGAGGAATTCTAATGATATACAGTACAATAGCTGCTGAAGTTCAGTGTAACTAGTGAGCCCATTTCATTTACACCACTGCTGATTGTTCCTGTGATGGCAGTTTCTAACATGGCAAACCCTAAAGAGAAGACCCCCATGTGTCTGGTGAATGAACTGGCCCGCTACAACAAGATCCAGCCAGAGTACAAGCTGCTAAGTGAGCGGGGACCAGCACACTGTAAGGTAGGCCAACATGTTACACACACACACGCACACATACAGTACATACACACACACGCACACATACACACGCACACATACACACACACACACACACACACGCTTACACATGCATGTAAGAAATCCAAACGAGTGGTGAAGAGTGCTAAAACTAGAGAGGGCCCCCCTGATTTCTCACCCAACTCGGTAACTCAGCTTTCAGGCACATAAAGCATCTTGTGTTACTCAACCTGCGATGAAGATGCATTTTCTGCCCCGGAAAGTAGCAGGTTCCAATGTAAAAAGGGCCTCAGGAACTCCTTGTGATGTAGACGCAAGTTGTTAGACGGCCTCTCACAAGAAATAGTGTCATGTTTTTTTTTTTCATATCCAAATGTCACTTTCTATCTCTGTCTCTCCCCCCCCCCCCCCCTCTCTCTCCCCTCTGCAGATATTCTCTGTGCGCTTGACACTGGGAGACCAACACTGGGACGCGGAGGGGACCAGTATAAAGAAGGCCCAGCACCTAGCAGCTTCCTGTGCTCTGAGCCAGTCCACCCTGCCCAAGCCCACCCTTAGATCCCCCCGACACCCAAGCAAGAACTCAGGTGGGTGCCTGCCCTGCCCTTAGCCTGGCACAGCCCGCCCATAATACGAATGTTCATCCGTATCCATAGATGGTCTTCTGGGGCGGGTTTACATCGGTAGAGAGACAACCTGCCAATAAGCGAAGCTGATTAGACGAGCAGTCCAATCGTTTCAAACCAGAACTGAATGCCCTCCCCCCCCCGTCCTATAATCACGTCAGGTTAAAGAACCTTCAGACCATGAATACGGATGAACAGCAGTATTATGGTTGGCCTATGTCAGGCTACCCTGCCCTGCCCTTGTTGGAGGTGCTGTGCTTGGTTGGTCTTTGCACACTACATGCACCATAAGAATAGATGTACAGTATGTACTGTGAAATAAATATGGTGCATGTGAAATGCTAAACAGTTGGCATAATACATCTGATACACAAGTGAGATCTGATTGAAATCGATGAAGTAGGCAATGGCGTTGAGTGGTATTTAGTTTTGAATAAAAGAATGCAAATTATGTAGACATACAGAAAATGAGGGTGGTTCAAACGACCATTTGTACTCACACTCACACATGTTATTTTATTCCCAAGGAAATTATTTATGTTCTGTGTGTCAGCAGACAGCCTCACACACACGGTGGAGCTGAACGCACTGTGTATGAAGCTGGGTAAGAAGCCCATCTACAAGCCTGTAGACCCCTACCCTCCCATGCGCCCCAGCTTCAACTACAGCATCCGACCTCCAGGGCCCTATGATCGCTCCATGCAACAGTAAGGACACTACTTGAGCCCATCTCTTTAACCCTAGGGCTGCATGAATCTTCCAAATACATTGAAAGGACTTGGCCATTTGATTTGTTATGACTCTTCGCAGTGTTCTTGTGTCTGTGTAACCAGTGTCATTGATTATGGTGGAAGCTAATTGTTGTGGCATATGCGGCACTAACGCAATGCCTCAGTAACATACCTGTTGTAGCCTCTTTACCAGTCTCCCCACTATTCTTTTCCTTAACCACATAGACTTTAAACCGTCAACTGGGTAATGCATCTTGCTCAAGGACACTTCAGTGGGGTCAGGTGGTGCGGGGCTCCGGTTGGCGAACAGCACCACCGCCCACCAGTTTTCTTCAGTGTTTGTTTTCTCTCCTTTGAGGTACTACTACCCCTTTCCGCCGGTGGGACCAGTGGTGTACCACATGGAACTGTCCATCGGGGGGCAGCAATTCTTCGGCAAAGGCCGCACGCGGCAGGCTGCCAAGCACGATGCCGCCGCCAAGGCCCTGAAGAGCCTGCACAAGGAGCCGCTGCTGCAGCAGCTACCCGAGGTCACTTTCACCTCCACATCTGTCACAGGCATACAGGAACTTTAGTATGAGACATACAGGGAGTTATGGAGTTATGAAGTTATGAGTAATGCAGCGTTTTTGTCTGAGAGATACAGTCATGTGATGTGAAAAAAATTGTATTCAGAAAAGAATGGAGGTCAATGGAATGCTGTTACTTGTGCTTAGCTGTTACTGACTTATATGTTTGGTAGCCAGGCTAGATCCACTAGAGTACCTCAGTATAGTGTGGTATTTTTCTTAGTGAACAGAAATAGGTATAAAGTTCAAACTAAATGGCCATCTACCAAATGTCAACTTCTCCAGATGGAGATTATCCAGACTGCATGTGAAGGAGTCTGCCTCACCTGGCTATACATTTGGTCCAACTAGCTATACCAGCCTTGCTCCCTTCGTAGTGGGCCTAATATACATTTCCGTGATAAAGAGTTGAGTCCATTTTGTTTGTCTGTCTGCAAATCTCCATTAAGTTATCTTCATTCTGTATTGTCCACAGAGAGATGAAGAACTTTTGGAAGAAAACCTCAATAAATCTGAGATAAGCCAGGTGTTTGAAATTGCCCTCAAGAGGAATCTGCAAGTCAGCTTTGAGGTATGGCCTCAAGTTGTGTGGGAGAAATGGATTAGTGAGTGGGTTATCAAATGAATGAATGAACGAATGAATGAATTCCTGGTGAAAGAGAATCTGAAGTGTCTTCACCTGAAACTTGATTTTTATTGGCTATTCTTCACCTTGTCTGTGATTGGTCCAGGTACTAAAAGAAGTGGGCCCTCCACACATGAAGAGCTTCGTGGTGCGGGTGGCGGTAGGAGAGTTCTCCGGGGAGGGGGAGGGCAAGAGCAAGAAGATCGCCAAGAAGCTGGCGGCCACAGCTGCGCTGGAGGAGCTCCGGCGCCTCCCCCCACTGCCCAGCACTGATAAAACACCGCCCCGCATCAAGAAGAAAGCCAAGTCTATCGTCAAGGTTAGAAGAGATGATACAAGCCTTGAAAAGTAGATGCAAACTGCTTCTACAATGCATTAAAGGGCAAGTCATCAGTCATTTTCAACAAGAGCTCTATTGCTCAAGCTACTTCACATTAGCCAATACTGAAGACGCAAGACATTTTGGTCCAACCATATAGGTTTCCTTGAACAGAGAATAATCACTTACAACTGTCCAAATGGGGCAGAAATTTGAACTGTATTTTTAACATCTTAACATACTCCAAATGTCACCACAAAAACTATGAAGTATCAACAGACACCTTACAACACAGAACTGTATTGTGTATGACTACAAATGGCTGAAAAAGTGTTAAAACCGTGTGTTTATGCAAGCAGTCAAACATTGTTTGTTTACAAAACGGTTTTGTAAACACTGCATAAAAACACTATTTTAACCACTTTGTCAGACATTTGTAGTCATGAACACTACAGTGGTGTGTTGTAATGTGTCTGATGATGTTACATAGATTTTGGGGTGATATTTGGAGCATGTTTAGATGCTGAAAACCCAGTTTAAAAATCTGCCCCATTGGGCTAGTTGTAAGTGATTATTCTCTGTTCAAGGAAATCTATATGGTTGGACCAAAATGTCTTGCGTCTTCAGTATTGGCTAATCTCAAGTAGCTTGAGCAATAGAGCTCTTGTTGAAAATGACTGAAGTTGCCCTTTAATCTATTTTATTCTTGTGTGAAGCTGTTCCTCTCTGTCGTTGTGTAAAACCCTTCCCAGTTTTAGCTGTTTGGAAAGATGGTGAATTAGTTGTTTGCACCTTTTTACCCCTTATTGTTTGCATCCATGTTTAAAAGATAATTTAAGAAAAATCTAATTTTCAGATTGGGGTAACTTGTGTACAGCTGGAAGTGAAAGTGAAGGTAACTGTCCTCAGTAGTCAAGCACTTGACCGTGCCAAATAATAATTGTACCCTTGTTTAAGGTCTGTGCGGGTGGAAGGATGGATTGATTTACCAAGGGCTTACTGTACTGTATGTGTGTGGTGTCTTTGGTTGTCCAGCTGCAGACAAGCCCAGAGTACGGACAGGGCATGAACCCCATCAGTCGCCTGGCTCAGATCCAGCAGGCCAAGAAGGAGAAGGAACCCGAGTACATCCTGGTCACTGAGAGGGGACTTCCCAGACGCCGGGAGTTCATCATGAAGGTGGGAGCCGCTTTGGACATACTTTATTCTTATGGTCGGTCTTACACATAGTTTTCCGTTTCATCTTCATTGTAACTTCAAGATCTCCTCTGTTCTTAAACAATTATACACTTCTGTTTTGCTTAACACTTCACAAGCATTTATATGAGAATAAAATGTACATAAAGTAACTTTTGAGGTATTTTAACATGGTCAAATGTAAATTACAACAGGTATATGAACAACTGCATTACCACACAGAGATTTGTATAAAACAAACAAGTAATTCTTTGAGGATTTATCTACTCTCCCTCCTCTGTCTCCCATAGGTGACAGTAAATGGGCAGGGTGCCGAGGGGATGGGCCCCAGTAAGAAGGTGGCCAAGCGCAACGCAGCGGAGAAGATGCTGGAGCTCCTGGGGTTCAAAGTGCCTCAATTACAGCCTCCAAAACCTGCCCTTAAGACCGAAGAAAAGGTAGCACACCTCATTTATTTACACAAATGGAATGAATTCTTTTTGTTTTCAGCCCAAATAAATTTCCATATACTGTACAGTAGTCTTTGTAGACCTCAGAGAACACCTTTGAAATACCCTACAATCATACATATGTGGGGCAGGGCACCTGTAAATATTATTATTAATAAATATATCATCTTGACTGTATGTTTGAATGTAGCATTTTGGAGCTTACAGCAACACGGTGAACAAAAAGTGTCCATCTGTCACACTAAACAAAAGTCAGTGTCTGAATGGCATGGTTATGAATAGCTGTACTAATGAAAAAGCTACAGTCTAATGTGAATGTGGTTCTGTTGTCTTCAAGCCTCCCCTGAAGAAGCCAGGAGATGGCCGCAAAGTGACCTTCTTCGAGCCCGGCTCAGCTGACGATGGAGCCCTAGGTGATTAGAGTTTAGTCAGCCTCTTGTCTCTGTGATGAAAGGGAAAATTGAAGGCAATTACGCATTGTTAGTAGTCGTGTTTGTCATGTTCGAGACCACCTCTATTGTCTCTGCTGTTATTCACTGGTTTGGTTTGCTCATTAAGGGCTTACAGGAATCAGTTTTTTGCTTCCTGGCTTTGATGTTAAGAACAAATTGGAAAAAATGTGTATTTACAATTAACCTTTCCTGATTTAAGTTACTTTTGAGAGGTTTGAGAGGAAAATAAATAATATTTTGCTGCTTCTCTTGGAACAACCTTGACGGTTTGACTTTCCTTATGTTAATATTTTACTGATTGTTTCTTGCACTCAGTCCCAAAGGAGGAAGACTATCGGCTGCCCTTCCTCAATCATCCTCAGTTGCCGGCAGGTATCCTTCCCATGGTGCCTGAAGTGGCCCAGGCGGTGGGGGCCAGCCAGGGGCCTCACTCGCAGGACTACGGACGCCAGGCGGTGGCCAACCCTGCCAAGGCCTCATTGACGGCCTTGATCGCCAACGAGCTGCTGTACGCGGGCACCTCCCTCACTGCTGAGAGCGTGCTGAAGGGCAGCAACAGCCTGGCCCTCATCCCTCATGGCCCGCTCACACGGCCCTCCGAACAGCTGGGCTACTTGGCCTCTGTGCAGGGCCTACAGGTAGAGCTACAGTACACTACACACCACACATCACTGTACAGATACACAGTTAAAAAAGGCCTTTTCCAGAGAGGGGCTACTCATGTAATAGCGCTTTTTACCCCTTTTATTTACATTTATTTATATTAATTCTTTAATCAATGCCAGGTCCATAGAGGTCTATTTTATGGTCGAAACAATGGACATGAATTTGTAATTAAATCAGTCGGAGTGCAC
The DNA here is from genome assembly GCA_027497455.2 of Sardinella longiceps. NCBI lineage: Eukaryota > Metazoa > Chordata > Actinopteri > Clupeiformes > Clupeidae > Sardinella > Sardinella longiceps. The sequence continues at coordinate 1,877,554 of JAODXP020000013.1, read as the reverse complement.
TGCACACATTCTAGCGACCTTCCCACCATAGTTTAAAAAATCCTCTGTGAACCACAATGGCCATTGTAAAGGCACAGTGAGAAAGAGTTACTGATGTGTAATATGCCTCTTTGCTTTTGTAGGTGGAATACAAGGACTTCCCTAAGAACAATAAGAATGAGTATGTTTCCCTCATCAACTGCTCCGCCCAGCCTCCTCTTATCAGCCATGGCATCGGCAAAGACGTGGAGTCCTGTCATGATATGGTCAGTAACAGCACTCATGTCACAAAGCTACAGTATTTTGAAAATTAGGGCCAAAATAATAAATCAGTTAAAGATGAATGGGAAACGAACGTTTTGGGTCTAACCCATCGTCAGCGTTTCCAGTACTAGACTGGAAATGTTTTATTTTCTCACTCTCTTTCAGATTTTTTATTTTGTCATTCTTTTGAACACAGTTTTGTGATATATATTTAGCTCTTATATACAATATGCTGCAATCCATCAGATGCAATCTACGTGGCTACATCTATGAGAGAGGGCTATCGTAACTGTGAGGAAGTTTCACATGAAGAGACGGATAGAGAATTTCTGCTAACTTCCATGTTGTGATTCTGTATCTCCGCCATCCTAGGCTGCTCTGAACATCCTTAAGCTGCTCTCAGAACTGGACCAGCAGCCGGCTGAGCGAACGGGAAATGGACCAATCACGGGGTCAGTTTCTGTGCTGAAAATGTTTCCTGTGTTGCAGTCATGGTCTATTATACATCCTTCTCCTATCTCTCTCTCCTTCTCATTTTTGCTCTTCTATCTCAGTGAAGGGCTCCAGCCCCTATGACATTCAGCCTAATTCCCGTCCTTAGAATTTTCTGGACCAGACCTTTTTGTTTTTTAAGGTCTTATTTAAAATATTTAGATATTGTTGTAATTTACAACTGCAAAATTGATGAAAATCAACATCCAAGATCTAAGAACTAATTTATCTCATAAGAATATTTTGGTGAGTGAGGCCCTGTGTCACTCTATCTCAGGTGCATTTCAGTGTGAGCCATATGTGGTCAACCATGACTTTGATTTCTTCTTTCACTCTGACTGTTCGTCTTTCACCTCCCACAGGTGTGCCAAACAGGACCTGGAGGCGGACCCGCTGATCAAGGTGGCTAACTCCAGCCCCATGGTCCAAACTCTGGATGGCACGGTGTAGACATTTCCACACGCTCCCCAAACCCCCAACCCACGCCACCCCCACCCCATCAACACACACATGTACCCCTCGAGCACGGGAGTAAACCCACGCACTACCCACTCATAGGCTCTTATCAGTTTCTTTCTCATCTCCAACTACTCAAGAGTTGTATACGTAGAAAGGTCTGTTGGTCTTGTCATGGCAAGGAATGGTTCTATTTATTTGAAGTCAAAGGAAATGCCCAGTTCGGTTAAGCTTCATTATGTCAAAAGAAATGGTGAACAGTTCAGTGTTGGAATTAAACTGCTAGAATATGGTTTGTGACTGTAGAGGTTACTGTTTTTTTTTGTTTTGTTTTATTTTGTTTATTTAGTTTTTTTTTGATGTTTTTTTAGTTGATATAAAGATTATGTACGAATTTTGTGTCCTGAAATTCGAGATAATCGCTCAAGGTGTTGATTCATTGGTCAACTTTTTGCGCAATGTTGCTAGGGCAGTAACAAGACCAATTCCCAGTATTTGGATCAGATGATCCACATTATCTCCTCACTGGAGATTTAAGTTGGTCAAAGACAATATTTGTGGCCCAGAATCAATGGAAAGATTCCAGAACATTACCAATGGCAACATTGCTCAAGTCTTGCCCCATGTTTCATCCCTTTTATTATGTTTGGTGGACTTCACCATTGTAAGACATGATGAAGCTTGCCTACACTGTGATTGCGTTGGATTTTCTCCAGTGCTCGAGATTGTCAGAATAAAGATACATGATAATAACACACATGGCCATGTACTGTAGGTTGAAAGGGTCTTCATTTTTCATTTACATTTCTCACGCGCTTTCTCTTTCTCTCTCTCTCTCTCTCTCTCTCTCTCTCTCTCTCTCTCTCGCTCACTCTTTTCTTGTCCATTTTCTTTCTGATTCGTTTGAATCTGAATTCTTCTCATTTCCGTCCATCTCTCTGAGCTATTATTCTTTTTTTTATCCATCTCCACCTCTCAACTCTCTCTTTCTCTCACACACATCCACCCCACACATGTGGGAGTAGGATGAGATATTGTGAAATTCAGTGTAGGGTTGTAGCGGTATACTGACATTTGGCAACTATATACCATGATACTGACAATGGCAGTTACCTCGCCATGTGTACGTGTACTGTATTTGTTCATCATTGGTATTGAAGTAGAAATTGGATGAATACCAAGGGGCTGTGGAACAAGGAGGGAATATCATCCCTCTTTGCAGATTAAAGTATTTTTCCTGTTAATGAAGTAAAATACTCGATTGAAACTATATTCCATGCCCGAGTTTGCTGGCATGGATCTCTGTGTGTATTTGGTAATCTCTGATATAGACACAAGTTGTAGACAAATACTGTATGCAGCGAAACCATTATATTGCAGCAAAAATGTCATACCGCCACAACCCTACTTCAGTGTAGCGTGTGTGTGTGTGTGTGTGTGTGTGTGTGTGTGTGGTGACAAGCAGTGATGTCCCCATTTTGTGTTACGTGGGTGGGTGTGTATGTGGTAGGATATGTTTGTGTATGGTTGTGTATGGTTTATGGATTTGCCTCCTGTGTGTGAGTGTGTGCGTGCACGCCCTGAAGTGGTGTACACATCTGTATGTATGTATGTATGTATGTGTGTGTGTGTGTGTGTGTGTGCGTGCAGTGGTCATCAGTCAAGTGACCCACCTCCCATCTCCCACAGTGTAAGAGTGCTCTCCTGGATGCCTCACTCATTAAAAAGGTGTCAATGTGGCACAGAGTCAACCTCTGAATCTCTGCGCTTTGTCATTGTCTCAGACATCTGCACTAGTAGAAAAAGGAATTGGTCACAAATGTTTTATTCTCAAATAGTTATCTCTTGAGTATTTTTGTATGCACATTTTAATCTCCCCTCACCACTCGCACAACAATTATAGTATAGTGTTTATTTCATAAAAATATGTTTTGGGTTTTTTTGCATCAAGGGAATGGAATAGCCAATTACAAAATATTTTTGTACCACTTCAGCACCTTGAAAAAGAAAAGTGAGATGAGATCCTCATGTTAGATCCTCTTTGACTTCAGCTTTTTGTTCTGTAGCCTACTGCTAGACATGTCAGGTTCAAGCTAAACATGCCAATGAGACAAGTCAGTGGCTGGTGACTGTCTCAGTATAAAGTTCTGACCTAAACCTCAACACTTAGCAGCATTCCAAGAGTGATTGTATCCAAAAAACAGGATTGTGCAAAATTCTGAGTTTCAGAATTCAGTTCAGTAGGATCCGATGGAACCGATTTCTTGAAATTCTGAATTTTACGCAACCCTGCTATCCAACAATTTCGCATTCCTCAACTCATCATTGATTGGAAGCACCACAGTTCAGTAGTTTTAGGGGCATTAACATACATAACAAAAATGACTCGATAATAATAAATACATCATAAGCGCAATTCAGGCAGTCATGCAGCACTTAACATTAGCTCTGTGAATATTCGAAGTGATGTCTATGCAGCGCTAATGGCTCCATTAACCGTTGGGTTCTTCTTCTCAATGAATGGAATCATGCACTTATCAGACCCCACAAAGCGATAGGTTGCCACATTGGCTTCAAAAGGAAGCAACCTACAGGAAGAGAGAGGAAAGAAACACTTAGCTTTTGACATGGAGGACAGACTTAATGACTCAATTAGTGTGTCGACCTGGTCAGCTTGAATGTAGGGGTTTAGGGGTGTGTTCATTACTCACGTCCGAGCGATGTAGGGGATGTAAGTCATCCTTGGAATGCAAACAAGCGGTTGGTCGATAAGAATTGCGTTCATCGCCTGTTGGACAACGTAAACAGGATCCTGAGCTGACAGGACCATTTCTGCTTCGTCCCTGTGAGGGGCGAAAGAGAGTTTAGCTGCTTGTGGCCTCACCAAGGTGGATGGAGGTGTTGCAGCAAGTTCTGATCTCCCATGACTCCCTCATGGGGTGAGAACAGGGCATACTGTACCTTATTTTGCAGCCTTCAAACATGTCGTTGTCCACCAGGTAGGGACAAACCAGTGTCGTCTTCACACCATTGTATTGCTCCTCTGTCAGAAGCTCATGGGTCAAAGACTCGTGCAAGCCAACAGCTGCGAATTTACTGGCACAGTAATCCTGCACACTCACACATTAGCATCAATCACATGCAATGACAGACATTAGAGAGAGAGGTACAGTTTTGTTCATCAATCAAACAGCAGTAACAGTTATCACACAGCCAAATCACATGTAGCCTACTGTAGCTAGTAAGTCAGGGATAATAGAGTAACTATCCTCAAGTCAAGCATCAAAAGTGCACCTCTGTGCACTGAACCTTATTTGACAGAGATTGCAGTGACATTGTACTCAATCTAACTTCTTAACACTAACTAGTGAGACTGGAACTTTATTTGACAGATTGCAAATGAGTGACTGTATGACTGTACTCAGATGAACTTCTTTTGACAGATTTGCAATGAAACTATACTCAAATTAACTTATTCACACAGGCTACATGAGCTGGTCTGTACTCTGTATTAAACCTCGATCTGCTTGTCTCACCTCCAGGGCTGGTCTGGCACCAAAAATGGCGCCCTACCATGATTTTGTTCAATAGTTACTTCATGGCAAGCTAAAATCGCATATTGCATGAGCCACCGGGCATTGCCCTGTTTGCCCCATGGCCAGCCCATGCATGCTCACCTCCACACAGGCAGTAGAGAAGAGGCCCAGCACACTGGCGATAGTCACAATGTGCCCATGGTTGTTAGCCTTCATCTGGGGCAGGAAAGCTTTCAGCATCTGCCATTGACAGATGAGACAAAGGACACGTTAGGAGAAGCAGCACTCTGAGTGAGAGCAAGTAGTGCCACAGAACTGTCTTAAACATTCTTTTAGGGAGTATACAGTTATTTTTCTAGAAAATGCTATTTGAAAAAAGACAGAAAAACTTATTGAACTGAAAGCTTGTGGTACCTCTAGTAGCCTAGAGTATGTTTACAGAATAGATAGTAATTTTTCTAGAGATAAGGTCACACTTTCTAAAGATAAAAAATTTAAATCTTATTGAAATGAAAGCCTGTGGTACCTCTAGTAGCCTATTTATTTTATTTAACAGAGACAATGCAGGTTATATAACTCGGTTAGATTATAGTCTAAGGCTAATTTCCATCATTAGTCCCTGGTCAGGTGATATTATGTGTAATTAAGTAAAATTAAGAGTTATACAGTAAAACGAGTAAATGGATATAATGAGGAATTGTAATAAGGATCATTAGTGACTACTAAAACAAGAGATCCACTGTATGTACAGTATATCCCTCTTAATGGGTCAGAATCAGGCTTGATGCATTTGCCCCATTCTGACATGTACTGTAAGAGGATCACCCATGTGAATTATTTTTCATAGGCTAAATGTAAACGTGGCTAAGGAGATCAAACCAAAATGAAGCTGTGTTTTTAGCCATGCATCATGTGTTACAATGTGCTTCCCTGCTAATAATAAGCTACACTGTTTCATTCTCGGTCTACCACATAATCTCATGATCTTGTGGTTAAAGTAACCGTTGACGAAGTGATTAACCTCCTATAGCACATGTGAGAGTGAGTGTAAGTTGTAAGTTTGTAAGTGAATGTAAGAGTTTAAGTTTGGCAAAGCAACAGACATCAAGTGAATGAAATGGTGAATTCTGTTGCCAAGTCATTCTACTCGCACATTATTTATAATACAATGGCATCCATGTAGGGGACCATAAAGAAATAGATTATACTTAACTGTGGGGCTAGGAGTTTTATTTTTCATAAGCACATAGAAAATCAACAAAATATACTCAAGACAAGATACTCAAGACTAGCCAGTACTGAAGACACAAGACATTTTGGGTCCAAATCATATAGGTTTCTTTTATCAGTTAAGTAGCCCTGACACTCATGGGGGACAGTTTTGTTTTTTTGTTGCTTTTAGACATATACCTTTTGTTGTTTTTAGACAGATACCTTACAACACAGCACTGAAGTGTGGATTGTTTACAATTTTATGCGGTTGCTTGCACATTTAACCACTTCTTTTAGTCATTTGTAGTCCTACACACTACAGTGCTGTGTTGTAAGGTGGCTATGTGGTAAGGCTGCTGAAGACTGTCGCATAGCTTTAAGGGTGACAATTGGAGTTAAGATGTTGAAAACACACATTAAAATTTTGTGCTAGCTTGGCTATTCTTTCTCATGTTTAACCCACAAAACAAGGAACACTCACCCAGAAGTGGGCATGGCAGTTGACCTTTAGTGACCTCTCCACCATGTCATCTGGGCAATCCAAAATACGATACCCTGCCACCACGCCGGCATTGTTCAGCAGAAATGTGACATCCCTGCCCAGGTCCTTCCTCACTTGGTCAGCCGTCTTGTACACCTCTTGCCGGTTGGTCACATCTACCTTATAGGTGTGGGCTTTTCCACCAGCCTCCCGCACCAGCTTGGCCGTCATCTCATTGGTCTCTGCGTTAATGTCCCACAGCACCACCTCTGCCCCATGTCGCACAAACTCCTGGGCAAAGAGGCGCCCCAGTCCCCCGCCGGCTCCAGTGATCAGCACCAGCTCCCCACTAATGTCCTTGGTGCGTGGCCTCATGACGATCCTTAAGCACCCGCGCAAGATGAAGTAAACCACATCGAGCAACATCATCTGCATGTCCATTATGAAAATCATGGTTGCTGCCTTGCTGGTTGACTACTAGGCTGACTATCGGTGGGGACCTGGGGCTGACTGTGAGCGTGAGAGAGCAGAGATTCAGACGGCCAAGCTGGGTGTCCCTGTGTGGGTCTCGCTCGGTCTCTCCCTATCCGGGCTGAGTGAGGCCAGAGCGCTGGATTTATGCGAGGATTTCTGACATCACTAACACCATCCACGGATTAGAGTGGAAATATGTTGGGCCACCTATAGAAACACCTTTGTTGCGAAATCAAGAATCATAGCCTAGGCCTACTTATAGAATACCACACATGAAAGTAGGACATGAAGCTTTAGACATGAAACTTTCAAGACTATAGGATTGTGAAACTTTTTGTGTAAATCAAAAATCCAATATTAATTTTGACTATATGATACAAAATAATTCCAAGGCTCATGTTGTTCCTTAAGTCCTTCCAAAGATAAACAATATTTTTTTGAAACATTAGCGTGCCTTATAAAAGTGAATATGTCTGATAGATTAATCAATGGATCAATTGTTTAGTTTTTCAGTTAATCCATTTATCAATAAATATATTTTATGGAATAATTAATTGGTAATAAGCAAACTGATTTAATGTTAAAACAATAATGTTAAAGTTAAGTAAAACAATAACAAATGCATACAGTACAGAAATAGCCATGTGGACGTGAATTGTGTTGGTAACCTCACATGTAGGCCTACTCAAGACCTTTTTTCCCTGTGAGCTTGGTGTGAGAGGGTGGCACGTGTTGATGTTTAAGTAGTGAGAAGATCTGGAAATGTATATACTATTAGCATGTGCAGTTAAGCTTTGTGTAAGGGGGTGGATGCTGAATTCTTTGGTGGGGTGACATGTGGAGCCTTTGCATTTAGAACAGTGTTTCCTTGTTTTTGGTGTTAATCATCACTGAAGTGTATACAAGGTAACCATTTACAGAGAAGGCAAATCTTTTAGCAGTGAGAAACAACTTATTAGAGCACAGATAAACATTCAATCTAAATATAATGAAATGCATGTTATCACATGGTCCCATCCACCTATTCAGTCCTTTTAAAAATACTTTTGTTATTTCCAGACAAAAATATCACTAATAAATAATACATGTTTTCTTTATCTTATCCGATTTTATCTCTCCGATCCACGTAGCTTCCATTCACTGGATTGCAAACTTGTGTTGTTTCTGAAATGGCATACAGCTGTGCTATGAAGAATATCACCCCCTTCTTCTTCTATAGATTTTTCTTTGTTTGTGCCTACACACAATTTGAGAGTTCCCCCTTCAACCAAAATCCCACTTTAACCACTGAGTGCAACACACACTACTTTCCAGCCCCCATCCCATTCAATTAGCTGCAGGTACCCCTAACCAACTCAGTTTATTGAGACCCATACATTACCATCCAGTATGCAGCCTGGTATGCAAGCAGCAGAAGAGGCTAATTATTGACCAATACCTCATTAAATAATTGACTGCAGGTGCTCTAGCTGACTGAAAGTTAATTGAGCCCCATACACTACTCCTGTGCTATTTATGCACTGCATACCACACTCTGTTTCTACAGAGATCAGTATTATGTGAAGTATGTAGTAGGCATAGAAAATGGCACACTTGGGCTTCATATTTGCACCCAGTGCCCAATTACTTGTTTCATTTTCCATCATTCCTTCTTACTTATTTTGTAACTGCATTACTTGTTAATACACTACTTGGATTTTGTTCAAATGTATTATTTGAGTTGTGCATTCTGTAATGGATTCATTCTTTTTTTATCTTTAAATAAATGAGATTCGATGATATAATTTGTGTTAGTAAATTTGGTTTAATTGCTTGTAGTTACCCGCAAAAACACAGCACTCCAGTAACACCAACCCTTGGAACACAGCACTCCAGTAGCACCAACCCTTACCTGACAAACTACAGTCATTTACAATAGCACTAAGTCTATGTTCATGATGAAGGTCCAACCCCTGCACACACTAAGCTTTACTGTTTTTGTTCGAGTAAAGAAAGGGTTTGTTTGCACGGAGTGATCTTCTGCACAGAACGACAGAAGCGTAGACATGCAATGATTTGAGCCTAGTAAGTAGATGGCTGAACAATTCATTGTAAATGCAGATTTTTATGTCTCAAAATGTACCATTCTAAGTGTTCATAGATTTTTTTCTTTGACGAAAAACATGAATAGATACACACACACACACACACACACACACACACACAAATACACTTACACACATACATGCATCCACGTACAGGGAATGCCTGTGGATGTGTACATGAATAGAGGCCCATATTTCAGCCTGCACTGCGGTATTGTTTTTTCTGCATGAATGGACACCAGTAAGGGAATTAAATTAATCCACCCCTTTCACATGTTTGAGCATGAATGGCCAGTAGAGAAGAGCTAAACTAACTTGGCCCGAAGAGAGGCTTTTGAGCTAGTGACCATCTCTCTCTCTCTCTCTCTCTCTCTCTCTCTCTCTTTCTCTTTCTCACTTTGTGTGTAGGACACAGGCATTCTAAAAGTATGTTACTTGGTACTGTATCTCTTGCATTTTTTGTAATTATTTAATTGTCTTTTGCTTCCCCTCTCTCTCTCTCTGTTTGTGTGTGTGTGTGTGTGTGTGTGTGTGTGTGTGTAATTGTGTTTAACTCAAGTATTACTTTTACATTACATTTCCATTTAAAGTTTTGTTTTCAAAATGTAGGTTACTTCATCTAAAATATCTTGAGTGTGTAAGTTCTTGTGTTAGATATTTGGGAAGAGAAAAGCAGAGTCCACTGGCTCTACCCCTTTAAGGGAAATCCAGTGTGTGGATTCAAGTCCACCAAGAGGCGAAGGTCAGCACCATTGTGATAACACCGCGCCTAGTGCGAGTATCCTCATCAAAGTGACAAATAAGGCGGGCATCGCTGACCATTCAATTACTCTGGGCGTGTTTAACTTTTGCTTGAACTTCTGGTCGGATCATTTCCAACTTTATTCGGGTTGAACGGGATTGAGACAATAACAAACAAATTTGTTGTCACTTTCAGCGTTTCCAATGGGTGCGTGAAGAGCTGTCCAACAAAAAGGGGTCGCTCGTTGACATGTCACCTGGCCGTTCCAAAGGTTTGTGGGCGCTCCTTGTACTTTTGGTGGTGCGGCACAGTGAGGGAGGCTGTCGAGGTGCAGGCCTGTGTTGCGCTGGTCGAGATCTGTCTTGTGTGACTCAGGACAGGAGGCTAGATGGAGGCTATGGAGATTGCTTCTGCGACCAAGCATGCCTGTCAACGTTTGATTGCTGTCATGACTACGACACCGCATGTCCAGGTATTTTTTTTGTCTTTCAGAAAGGCCTTTGCAATTTTCTTACATGATCAGTGACGGAGAATTTCCACTTGTCATGATTCCAAAGCAAGTGTATTTTAAAATCTGCTGCTCGACTACGTGTTCCATTACGATTCCAGATTTGGCAAATGCTTAACGTGCATTATTCATATCAGTAGTCAACATTATTCTGATTACGAATTCGGGGTGTTTAAATGAAAATGTGCATCATATGCAAAACGAAGGTTTTGCCATTTTATGGGCCCAAAGACGTCACCCAAATAATTCATTCTGGCAGCTGACTAAGCAAAAGTAAAACAAACTCTCTCTCTCTCACATTCACTTTCTCTCACTCCCCCTATCTCAGCCATTCCGTGTGTAGTAAGTGAATGGACTCATTGGTCAGGTTGTGCGGAGCCATGTCGCGCCACAGTGCGCGTGCGGCAGAGGACTATACTACAGGAAGCTCAGAACGGCGCGCGTCCATGTCCGGCGCTACAGGAAAACGCAGGTTGCGCCGAGTATAACGACGAGCATCGCCAATGTCGTCAGACTCTAGGTAAACAAATTACAATTGTGGGTTTTTTTGTATGGTAATTGATTTGGGTTTTAACAGATGAAAGTGAATTATCCTGTTATGGGGTCGTCATACGCCCTGCCCTGACTCCTCTATGGCAGTGGACTGGACACTTTGGTTTTACTTCTCAAAATGTGTGTTTTTTTTTTTTTTTTTTTACAACGCTTGCAGTACCAGCTCTTATTACCACTGGTGGCTATGGCAATGCCAGGAAAAAGAGAGAAGTCTTGGACAGTGGGGACATTGCTGGGTGAGCCTCCAGAGCACCACATTTTTGGAGTAATACAGTATAATCAATTGATCGATCAGCAGAGATGTACTTACATTTATTCTCAAGTTCTATGGGCAGAGGCTTCTCCTGAAATTTTGGTCCTATGACAGAGAATCGTTTGGCCCCCCAAACATTCTTAAAATATTCTCTGCCCTCCCCCACCCCTGTCAGTGTCAGGCTCTTAGACTTATCCATAAATCTTATTGCTATGCTATTTAAGTACAATAAAGGAAGAATCTGGAGTCAATCATCCCATACCCGGGTTTATTGAGGCTGCTGTTGGTAGGCATAAGAATGACAGCTGGTACAAAGTAGCATCAGTAAGCATTGGCTGCCAATTTGTGATTTCTCATACCCATCATCACGTCTTTCTCATACCCACCAACAGCACTCAGCAACATGAAACAACTGGGCTACAGGTTGATTCAATTTGGATAATAAAGTATTTGTTGTTTTTTGCTTCCCATCTTTGCCAATTGTACTAGAATTACCTAATTCTTAAGTGTAAATGTTTGATTGTTTCTAACATGCATGTGTTATTGTTGCTGTTTGTGTGTGCATGTTCTTCTGGTGACAGGTACTGTGTGGAGTTCCAGCTCACCTCCTTGACTGAAGGCTGTGCAAGAAGTGTGGGTGCCCACACACGCTGGATGCAGTACCTACGTGAGGGTCACCATGTGTGTGTGGAGTGCCAGCCACCGGCTCTGGCTTCTGGCCAGACCCACTGCTCTGGAGATGGAGAGAATTCTACTGAGGATGGGTAAGTGGGTTGCAGCTGGGGGTTTGGAAGCTGGAGCTGAGTGAGTGGAACAGGGGCAGTGGAGATCTGTGCCTGACAGACTAGCCATATAATAATAGAGTAAAATCCTATATAATTCTGCTAAAAGTCAATCACTATGGATATTGTGAATTTTGTTTTCATTGAAATGGGAATCAGAAAGGGTGACTATCTGCTTACAGAAATGTTTCTTAGTCTATTATTTTACCAGAGTGAGAGGCAAGTCAAAATGAAATTCAACCAGTAGAGGTCACTCATGCACCATAAAGCCTACTGCTGCAGGAAAAAAAAGGTGTCAAAATAAAAATTACAGAACACTGTATTACAGAAAGTGTCTGTTATTGGTATTTTCATGTTACTGTACACTTTAATTGAATTGCATAATGGGATTACCGAACATATTTTTTTCATCTCTCTTTTTAGGAATGTGTCTCTACAGTGGCAAGCAGTGGGCAATCCAAGGTGCAGAGGACTGTGGAAGAGAGTTCGGCGACAGGAATCTTGTACTTGCCCATCGGTACACAGTTTCCTGTTCATCTAGACACACACACACACGAACACACACACACACACACACACACACACACACGCACACACACACACACACACTAATTACCTTGTACATAGGCCTATATACAGTATGTAATTCTCAAAGAACAGAAAAAAATAATTATGTTTTTGTTATTGTATAAACAGTTTGTCAGTGATAGGCTATTGTATTATGGTCTTTGAGTTTTTTTTTTTTTCTATATTGGTGATGTGTTGACTGCACATTACTACCACATATTGATTGATTGATACATTGATTCTCTGGAATCTTACTTTTCTGGTTTTAATGAAAGTATGGCGTGCTTTGACCAACACATACAGGTCCTTTGCTAATATATTCCTGTTTATGTAAGTATGTAAGTTGCAATTGTCTTTGCTGAAGACTTTTGCTTCTAACCTAGACTGATTAGTGTGTTCACAAGGGTTCATGACTAACTCAAATATAACACATTAAAATAATGATAAAGTGTCTTGTAAAATCATTTAAAGTTGTTAAAATGCACAAGTAAATTGACCAGTTGCTAGGGTACAGTATAATTAATATATAATATATTAGCAGGGCAGATATATTGTGTTAGGCTAAATGACCTGGGGCCGTATTCTCAAAGAATCTTATCTTAACTTTAGGAGTAGGCCTACTCCTAAACTGCACTAAAAGTTTTTATGTAGGAGTTATTTCTTATATTAAAAGTAATTCACAATGCCTCTGAGACCTACTTTTAGCTAGGATAAAATGCAACTCTTAGGCTAAAATAAAAGTTGTGTTGCTATGGTTGACGTCAGCTCTCATGCACGAGCCTGCTTGCATTTACATTGGCGATTGGTTGATGAATGACAGGTGGGCGTAATTTGCATGATGTTCTCTGGCTGTGCTCCGCTGTTCTCCTGTGTTACGTCCGCAGCGCATAAGACAAGCCATAAATGAAACGGTAACGAGATTCGCTGCGGAATAACAAAGTATCTTTGCACCGTTTTTACTGCACTTTTGAGAGTACATTTAGAAATAGAGGAAGTACACAAATTAAACTTGACTGTGAAAAATTGCACATATATTTTAACACGGGTTTGGTGGCATGTTTGCATTCCTTGTAAACTGTGCAATCCATGGATGCTCAAATAAATGATTCTTCACGTGCGTTTCGAAAGATTAGGACGTAATACATGCAATCGCGATGTGTTAGGAGTTGCTCTTAGTGACTTAGAAGTCCTCTGTACTACCCCTAAGCTGTCCCAGACTTAGGTGCTACTTTTAGCGCTAAATTGTTTTGTGAATTACTCTTATCCCAAAAAGTTAGGAGTCCTAAAGTTACGACTGGCACGCCCATTTTTTTAGGAGTTCCTCCTAAATTTGACTGTTAAGAGCTACTTTTAGCCTTAAGATTCTTTGAGAATATGGCCCCTGGGCTGTAAGCTGGTAAAATCAGTCATTAAAAATACAGTTGAGCTTGTTTAAGAGTGTCAGGTTTGTAGGAATCAGAGTGAACATTTAACATTCCAGCAGCCATAGACAGACAAATTGGGGAATGTACCAGCCATTGAATAGTATTTCTGACAGCATTTGGCTGGTGCCAATTTTGATCCCAAGTGATATAATGACTTGTGATCAGATAGTTTTCACTATCATTACAGTAAATCACCCTGGTGCTGACTTTCATGAAGAATGTTATCAAGTGAATTTTCATCAGAGAGAGTACTGAGTGTTCCTGCTAGGATTGTCAGTGTCCAAGGCTTATGTCAGTCCGACCCAGCCTAGGTCCATTACAGTGAAGCTCGTCCTCCCTAATCGACCAGTCACCCAACCCACAAAATGTCATTTCCTGAGAAGAAAATCAATAATCTGTAGTGTTTATTGAAATTTCAGCCAGATAAAAGGAGGGAATGTTTGTAATCCAAAAGTGTGAACAGTTTGACACATTTTTTTTTTCCTTGTTTACAAGACATGTATTGGCTTGAGTTTGCCACACATTTGAACGGTCACAGCTCCAGAATTACAACATGCATGAGCAACAGAACATTTAGTACATAAATGACCTCATAGAAAGTCAACAGGTAAAAACTTACAAAACACAGCCTCAAGACCTACAAACAACAGCATAGGAGAGGTGGAAAACGGGAACCAATACTCTAACTCGCATTTCTCTCCTGCACTCTGTTTCTCTTTAAATATTCCATTTGAAATGATATATCTATAATCATAGATTTATACAACTTTTAAATCTCTTTCATGTATAACTTTTTTTCTGTATGTATTATTTTACAATATATCTTTAAGGAAAGGAGCAAGAAGTCTCTTGATTGTGCTTTCCAGTTCTAAACGTATACAAACCTTACCATAAATGTCTTTCTGTTGATCTCTCTGTCATGTTTAAGGCGCTTCATTTCTAACAGTAGTGGTGTTTGACTGATGGGAGAAATCATGACAAAAATATACACAGAATAACATTGAGCTCACATAAATCGTACGAAGAAAGTCATCACAGTTTATCAGTTAACCCATCCAAAACACTTGGCTCAGTCAATCCCATGTTTATTTGCCTTGGAGCTCTAGGAGCCTTGTTTTTTGTCTATGCTGTCAAAAGTCTATGTAACTTTCCTTGTGTGTGTGTGTGTGTGTGTGTGTGTATGTATCTTTCCTTGTGTGTGTGTGTGTGTGTGTTTGTGGGGACCCTTGCCAAGAAAGACAGAATGATGTAAAAGGACAGGAAGGTTGGCTCTTCAAACGTAAACTTTACAAAACCCCTAACCAATTTTTGGAGTCAAAGGAGAATGGTTGATTGTCATTTTTGCAACCTTTCTGATATCATTATAAAACAGTGCTCATCTTTTGTGTTTTAAACAGCCTACCTTCCAAGATAACACCCTGTGCAATTCAGAGACATTTGGGATGCACACCTGCATATTGCATGGCATACCAAATGCAAATCCAGACAAGTCTATTAGAGATGATGACTGAGTTTTTTCCCCATCATAAAACAAAACAAAAAAAATCAAGTGAGCACATTTAAGAGGACAGGTTTTAGTAAACAGTTGTAACCTACTTCCCTGATAGAGTTGCACATATACTCCTGTCACACATAAACAACAAACAAAATAAATAAAGAAAAATCCATAATAAAACATTATGCCAGTTTTTACATCTTCACTCTGTTATCTCTGGTCAGGTCTAAGCACTCCATATCTAGAGTAGACCGAATGGCTTTTAGGGCACAGTGAAGAAGGACGGTTCTGTATTTATCTATCCAGACCTTTTGTGTGTACTAGTCAACGGGATAATAATAATAAAAAAATGTAGCCTGGGGAACAGACCCATAGGGAGATGTAGGGTCTGTCAACCAGTGATCGGCCTTCCGTTTTCAGAGGTGTAACAAGCATGGGTTATGAAGTTAAAGTGAATTATTAAACTCCTACCAAACTCCTTCGGAAATACAACAAATACATTATTTTCAGTTGTTTACTCTATTGAAAGTACATATAGTTGAATCATTGACAGGAATGAATGTAAGTCCCACCCATGCAAGTATGTTGAGAGGCCACTCACCAGCCACATGCTAGAAGTAGTTATGATAGGACACTGATATTTGGGAACATAGCCAATGAGCTCCAATGGTTTGTAAGAGGACTGTCTGGATTCCCAGGCTGGTGAAAATGCTTTTTCTGACTGCAAACTAGATGAGACATGAAGTTGTTGGTAAGTTTATAGGACTGAATTAACTCCTCAGACATATTTTGACTGCACATTTATAATTCTGTATTTCATGAGGTATTTTCATTTTCATGTAGCCGTTTGTAGGCTATGATTAACTTAAACATTTTGGCGAGCAATTTATCTTTGTAAATTGCCCAACACACCAATCTTATTCTGTAATTCACTTTGAAGAACAAGGAATGAGAGCAATAAAATATGTAAAACATAAAATAATTTCATTCTTTAGGAATCCACTGTTATTCGGTAGTTGTAGAGATATCCTTTAACCAACAGAACTCTCATCAAGAGGACACTATATGCATGAGTTGAAATCATCCACCGTCATCAAAAACATCTAATACAGATGCTGTGAGAATTGGTCTGACACACACCATACTTCACAGCCAGTCCTTCTGAGTAGCCTAAACTGGATGAAACCCTCAGCTTCTTGCTCTGTGGCTGTTTTGGTCTGACATGCAGCTGTTCACATGTGTGAAAGCAGCCATTTTCCCTCCATTAAAGCCTCAGATACCAGCACATAACATTTTATTTTTATCACCCTTTCAGCTTCCTGTTCCCTCTCTTCCTTGCTATGGTCTCATCTTCTGATTCTGCTCTGTATCCCTCGCTTTCTCTTCTTTTCCTTCATTGCTCTTGTCCCCACATCTTGGCTCATTGCTCTCAACTCATTTAGACAGTGATGGGAATACATTCACATACCAAAATGGTTTTGTACCGAAAATATGCACAAGCACACACGCTCTCTCTCTCTCTCTCTCTCTCTCTTAAACACACCTTATACATGCTTTACATATTCGCTTTAACTGCCATTTGAAACATATCTGTATTCTATGTCTGTACATATCCGATACGATCAAGACTCCAATAGCTGAGCTCTGTATGCTACTGTCTTTTCTGATAGCATCCTGCACCGGATGGGCTAGCTGTTACCATGGCAACTAGCTGTAGTTATCTCGAAGACATTGCCTTCTATATATGTGTATTCAGTCTGTCACAGCTTGCATACACACACACACACACACACACACACACACACATGCACACAATGAGAGTGGACTGCTTTGGCTTTCCATGTCAAGATGGCATTGCACTGTACAAGAATGATCAAGTATCAAAATAACATTTTTTTTTGTCTCCATAAATACTAACGTTACTGACAAAATAAATCTCTGATTTCAAAAGCAAAAAATACAAGACAGCCTACAACTTAATGCCGGCGTTCTCTGTGCTACAAAATATGCCCAAAGCATTCTTCCTCTCTTAGCTCCTCTGCTCTCTTCTCTTCCCTTCTCCCCCTGCCGAGCAGGCATCTCTCCCCCCTCATTGTGTTCCCTCATTCTGGCTCACTTTCACGGCCATTCCTATCTCACATCTCTCTCTGTTTCTTTCATAAATGGGTGGCATAGGTGTGGTGTGGAAACAAACAGCAAAAACAATCTCTCCGTGTCGAGCCGAGTCTGTTCGGAGTAGAAGGTGTCAGTGATAATAATAATAATAAATAAAAGTAAACAGACTGTGTACCGTTCCTCAAAACCATTAAGAAAGGAAAGGTGAGACTCCCAATTCTCATTAACGCGCAACACAAATGTCATCCTTAACGAAAGTTCAGCAAGGGGTTTTAATTAAGATGATTAACGAGCTACACACCTTTTTTTCACTGTCAGCTTTGGGAATTTAACTGCGTTTACCTTCCAACCATGTCATTGTCTGCAACTGAGGCTATGGCATCCCACTCTGCCCCTTAGCACATGTTCCATCTTAGCCGTCGTTAGCACTCTGCTATCTTAAGCTCCGGCCAGTGACCTTGCTAAAACCTACACTTGCAAATGTAATCATTAAGAAGGACTAAATATAGTTTAATGCTTTGATGAATGCATTCACAGAATTACAGAGTTTTGTCCATCCACATTTAAACCTTAGGCTGCTCTCAATTAATAGAAGAGACCTTGGGCAAAATGGACACCATCTGAAGAACTGGTGTATCCTTGGTGATGCTAATAAGTCTAATGAATCATTCCACACTATAACAGGTTCCACTGGCGTTCGGAGGCCAAGCGGCCATGTCCACTAGTCTCTACAATGGAACAGAAATTATCCATATAAAAATAATTCAGAACTGTGTGCACACGTCCTTAATTACGGGGTAAAAGCATTTTCACACAAACACACAAATACATTTCATACACAGACAGAACACACACACACACACACACACACATCCTCACGTCACATACACAGTATTTTAGTAAGGCCTGCACTTTGCTAGGAATGGGGGCAAGAGTAAACATATCAGCTCATTGGCTAGTTGTGTGTGTGTGTGTGTGTGTGTGTGTGTGTGTGTGTGTGTGTGCGTGTGTGTGTGTGTGTGTGTGTGTGCGTGTGTGTGTGTGTGTGTGTGTGTGTGTGTGTGTATGTGTGTGTGTGTGTGTGTGTGTGTGTGTGTGTGTGTGTGTGTGTGTGTGTGTGTGTGTGTGTGTGTGTGTGTGTGTGTGTGTGTGTGTGTATGCGTGTGTGTGTGTGTGTGTGTGTGTGTGTGTGTGTGTGTGTGTGTGTGTGTGTAAAGCCTGATTAGGGACTGTGTGAGACATCTGGACAGTGGTTAGCTTGTAGAGAAGACCAGGCAGGCTCACAGGGCAGTATTAGTCTTCCCTCACACCTCAGACCACCCAGCCTGTGTTACCCACCCCCACCCCGCCCAATACCACCAATACCACCAATACCACCACCCCCAGTAAACAACAACCCATGTACAGCAGCAGCCCCTGACTTTACCCACATGGCAAACCCTCACCACCCCAGGGCCCCCACCTCACAAACTCCAAAGTCCAAGCCACACTTCATCCCCAGACTGTACTCTCCATCTTGAGTTCCATCCACTCAATGCTTCTCACTGTCACTGAGCAGGTGGTGATGTGGCCCAGTGTAGAGTACGCTGGCGTGCCCCTGCAGTTAAAGGGAGGTTTTTGAGACAAAAATGGAGTGTGATTCTAGTTGGGGCGTGGGGGGGGGTTGGGGTTGGGTGGAGCCTTTGGCCATTTTTGGAGGGACACCACATCTCATCTCAGCTTGCTACAGCCCTACTTCTCGAGATCCTGACCGTTTTTGTTTGTTTGTTTATTTGTTTGTTTGTTTGTTTGTTTGGTCAGGTACCAAAAGATTTTGTAAACGGTCAAATCGTGTGAAACACGTCCTTCACCTTCCACCTGGTAAGCGTCTCTGTTACTGTCTCATTCACCCTTCTTTTCTGTGGCTTCCTCCCTCCTTCTGTCTCTCTGTGTTCTGATGCCCCTGCGGGGCTCTCAGTGGTTATCATTGTAGTTTTGAGAACGTCCTGATCTGTCCACTCTGGGCCTCCGTAGCTGGTCAGAGCTTAGGTGGTTTTCTTGACTGTTGCTTTGGCGTCCGCCCTCCGGACGTAGCAAGCAGTTCTGTCCCAGCAGCCTCTGGGCTGCCTCAAGGTGATTGGTCCCAACTGCGGCAGCGACGTACCCAGTCGCCTGGAGGCAGGACTTGACGCTGGTGCTGCCCCCCAATAGCCGGTCGATGGGCCGGTGCTCCTCGTCGTCCGTGTCAGCATCGATGTACCTGTTGATGGAGGCGTCGTGGAAGGTGAAGATGGCCGGAGCGGTGGAACCTTCTGGGCTCTTGGGTGGCGTGCGGCTGCTGGCCGTCGTGTAGGCGGACGTCTCGGGGCTCAGGAGCGAGCGATCGGACAGAACCGAGCTGTCCGATTGAGGGCCTCCTCCACTGGCAGGGCTGGACTCCCCACCTCCTCCTCCTCCACCTCCTCCTCCGGTCCCACTGTGGTACCTGACCCTGTAGGTATGGGCTGGCTTGAGTGGGTTCCCGTGGGGAGGCCCATGATGCCTGGTGGTGCTTGTGCCCTCAGGGCCGGGGGGCTTGACAGCAGAGCATGGCGGGGTGAGCAGAGCCTCCTGGTGCTCTAGTGGGGTCTGCAGACTTGGCGGGCGCTTGCTGGCAGGGCTGTGGGAGTACCTTTGGCCCTCCTGTAGCGCCAGGCTTGCTGCCGGGCTATAAGGAAAGCCCCTGGGGTTCTCTGCAAAGTCTGTGGTGCAGCTGATGTAACTGTCAATGCTTGACAGGCTCTTCATGTCTGACACGCCGTCTCGGCCCCCCAGGGCATTGTGCACCTCTGGACCACCTCCGGGGAGAGCACCCAGCTCCATCTCATCTCTCCGGTGAGCGGTGGCGGTGCCAGAAGTTGCTCGAGCGGCGTTGGGATCGCGGTTGTCGCTGTTAAGATTGGGCTGCGACTGGGTCTTGGCCATCTGGTTGTAGATCTCCTCCAGCTTCTGGGCGCTGAGGTGCTGTGGGGGGCTTGCAGCCCGGGCCTTGCTGGGGGAGCCGTGCTCCATGTTGTAGGAGCGGTTGGAGGCGTCGTCAAGGGCAGGTCGCTTGGAGGCCCACTTCCAGCGGCTTGGCGAGAGATGGTTGTCGTGGGGTTTGTCTCCAACCCCTCCCCTCTCCATCACAACAACGTCCAGGAGTTCAGTGCCACGTGACAAAGCCTCCCGTACGTTCATGGACACGATGCTGCCATTCCTCTTAGCTCTCTCCAGAGCCTCTCGCCGTTTGATGGCCTTCTCCTGGCGCTTCTGCTCCTTGTAGAACTCTGAGAAGTTGTTGACAATGATCGGAATGGGAAGCGCGATCACCAGCACCCCAGCGATGCAGCAAAGCCCTCCGACAATCTTCCCGAGCAACGTTTTCGGGTAGATGTCGCCGTAGCCCACCGTTGTCATAGTGATGGTGGCCCACCAGAAGGAGGCGGGGATGCTCTTGAACTTGGTATCGTCCTCGTCCTTCTCAGCGAAGAAGACCAAGCTGGAGAAGATCATGATGCCCATGGCGAGGAAGAGGATGAGGAGGCCAAGCTCGTTGTAGCTGCGGCGGAGTGTGAAGCCCAGAGACTGAAGGCCCGTGGAGTGTCGCGCCAGCTTGAGAATGCGCAGGATACGCATGATGCGGAAGATCTGTACCACCCGCCGCACGTTCTGGAACTGGAGCACGCTCTTGTTGGACTCGGTTAGAAAGATGGTCACGTAGTAGGGCAGGATGGCCAGCAGGTCGATGACGTTCAGCGGGCCCTTGAAGAACTTCCACTTGTTGGGCGAGGACAGGAAGCGTAGAAGGTACTCCATGGTGAACCAGGCGATGCACACTGCCTCAATGTGAGCCAGCTGGGGGTTGTCGGTGGCCTGACCGTACTCGTCCATGTCCTGAAGCTCGGGGAGGGTGTTGAGGGACAGGGCGATGGTGGACAGCACAATGAACAGGATGGAGATAATGGCCAAGATCTACAAGGGAAAGAACACAGAAGATGCCGTTACCTTCAGAAATAAGGTATGACTCACAGCTCCAAGTTGGGTATGGGTATGGCTATGGTGGCTCAGCAGATGCTTTTATCTAACTCTTTTTTCTGAGCCACACATAACATGATTGTAATCAGTATTGTGTTGCTACTATCTAAAGAAAGCATAGAAAAAATAATGATTATCCACTTAAAACTGATTTAAATACCAGGTAGGAAAGTGTCCAAGCAAAGTGAAGCTCTCATGTGGGTTGTGTGACCACTGAAATGACACTTGTGCATTGGTAATTAATTTGGCAATTGATTTCATTGTTATAAAAATTCCTTTAGACTTTGCATTTTTGCCAACTATTGAAATCATAGAGTAATATTGTAAGTTCTTCTAACAACACAGGTGGTACAGAATGTCCTGTCTACTTGCACACACACACAACATAAAGCGTTAACTGATGCTTTCACATGTAAGTATTAAATCACCTACACTGAGTGCACTTGTGAGTCATTTTAGCCTTCCTGACATGCATCTCTATTGTAAATTCCATAATAACAGAATTGCCTAAATTCCATAATAACAGAGTAATATCCACATTTTGAGGTTGTCTATTATGGCCACTGAGAAACTCACACTCTTTAATGCAAAGAGTTCAAAAAGGAGACAAGAAGGTACTGATTAAGGTAGGCGTGTAGCAACAGACTGGCAGCCCTTTAACAGCAGCAGGCCTGTGAACAGCCATAGCAGGTAGCTAGCGAGGAGCAAAACCCAAGCAGAACACCAGTAGCCATGGTAACGTAATGCAGCAGCCTGGTTGCCGCTTTCTCTGAGGCAGTGTGTATGCAAATGTGAGAGGACAGCAGGAGAAAGACAGAGAGAGAGAGAGAGCGAGAGAGAGTGAGAGAGAGAGGGAGAGAATCAAAAGCAAGAGAGAGTAAGAGAGAAAGAGAAAATTAAAAGCAAGAAAATGAGCTTCTGCATATCAAGATGTTAATAATATAATAAGCCTTCCATAAGTGTGTTTCTGTGTTTGTGTGTGACAGAAGAATATTGAAGAATCATGCGTTTTGGGTTGAATTACAGCCATTCAGCTGAACAGTATGCGTAGCCATGGTTGTACATATGCATGCATATACAGTATACACTGGGTCACGGAAAGCTGTTCCATTTTCACTTGAATTAGCACACTGAATTAGCATTCAAATAGGCTCCCAGTACTACTTTCTCCAGAATGTTTCCTTCCAACTGCCCCCCAACACACTCCCCCCACATACACACTGCCCCCCCCCCCTCCAGGCTGTAGCAGTAAGCCCCCTCGTCCCCCACACTACCAAGTCTTCTCCCCACATGCACACAGCCCCACCCCACCTCCCATCAACCATAAGACCCCACCCCCCCACTCCTACATGCACACAACACACTGCTCACCCCCCACAAGTAGGGAACCACATAGCTCTTGCCATTTCTTCACACCATTTATCAACTTTACATCAACGACCCCCCCCCCCCTCCAACCCCATCTCCATGTACTGTATGCCTTAGCTCGCTACACCCTGTAACTATGCATGTGTACACTTTTGTTGTATCTTAAACTCAACCATCTCTGTCAAATTGTGTCTTTTGTGACACAAAAAAGTATATTGCTGATCATAATATTGTAATGCAAGCATTTTAATATTTCAGTTAAAAAAAAACAACTTTGAATGAATTACATTGCAGCCATGGGTAGGGAGTTCAGCATTGCACCATTCATACCTGTAAATGTGGTAAATGCTAGTTCCCTTGGCTATACATGTGGGAAGGGCAATAAAGCACCTTGTGTGTGCTGGCACATATGGTGACATCTAACCTGTATTTAAATGCTAATTTTTGCAAGATGGCTCACCTGATATCTTGCTCCTGCAAGTTTACTGATGGATAGTTTTTCATAATAGAAGTAGCCTTAGTACCAGTAGGCCTTCATGTACAAGGAAGAGATGCAACCAATCAGAGCTAAATGTCATGCGGGAGAGAGCCTTAAGGAGTTTGTACAGGAGCACACACTGACCTAACAACCCCATTCTTTTCTGATTCTGATTCTGACAAAGCAAACAAACATATTTCTAAGGCTATCCCTAGCTTTAAACCATGGAATAACAATACAGATATAACTTCTTTGATTATTTGTTGTGAGGCACCCAGTTGGATTACGCCCTTTTCTGTGACCTCAGATTATGTTTATTTATTGGTCTTGACAGACACTGTACATTCACCAGGATATAGAAGTAGATTAATATATAGGATGGTGGGCCAAATACAAATGACTTTTGATCAGGTGAAAAGAAAAGTTTGCGACTGGCCTTTGTCATCAAAGTCATCAAAATATAGCAGCAATTTCTCTGTTGTGAGCATGTTGTGAGTTGTGAGTATGAAGAAATAAGTAACTTAAGTAAGTCAAAGTCCCTGAAAGTGGACAGAATGCATTTGTCATCAAGTTGTACTTTTCCCAGTTAGCTCAATTGCTTTATTTGCTATTACTTTACTGCTATCAAATAAACAACTAGTCTACTTTATGCTGAAGTGTAAACCTCAACTCAGAATACCTTAGCAATATATTACAGTGCCTTGGACTCACTTTACAAACTATTTGCAGTAAAGCTGACACAGCAAGCTATTGTATATCTAGCCACAGAGTGGAGTGGACTAGACAGTGATATCAATGACAACTGAACACTGAAAAGAGCTTAACTGTTGGTGATGAAATGTAAATGTATTTGATATCCTGCTATTTCTGTGAGATGCACAATTTCCCTGGAATATCAAGTCAGGGCTCCCAGTACTACTTTCTCCAGAATGTTTCCTTCCAACTGCCCAACACACTCCCCCCACATACACACTGCCCCCACTCTAGGCTATAGCAGCAATTTCCCTGGAATATCAAGTCAGACTCTTGGTTATGCCTATGGTTACACTTCTCAGATTTGAGAAATCAACTGACAATGTTTCTGGGCAGTTGCAGTTTGTGTCATGAAGTGATTGTGGCTGCGAGTAACATGGTTTCACAGTGTGTAGCATGCTGTAGTGTGGGCAGTGCACACTGTAGTGTTTTATAGTATCATGGCTGTTGTTTGTGTGCAAGTCTGTTGCGTTTGTGTGAGCAGTAGTAGTTAGTGGCGTGATGGGATCTCTCCTCATGCCCCCTGTGGGACTGTTGATGGAAAAGAATGATCAGGTGTCTTAAAAAAAGGCATAATATCACAATAAACGCTTATTTTTTTACAATGAAACAGAAGCGGGAATCTCCAGGGTTCTACAGTGTGTGTTTTCTGAAAATGGAGAGACCGATAAAGACAGGAACGAAAGAGAGGAAGTGATGGAGGAAGTCTATATACACACACACTCAGATGCAGCTCTGGGGAGGAGTGGAAACATCTCAGATTGAGAGAGAGAGAGAGAGAGAGAGAGAGAGAGAGAGAGAGAGAGAGAGAGAGAGAGAGAGAGATGAGCACAGAAGAGCAAAGGAAAGTGGTGTGACATTCTAAATTTTCTCCATAACAACCTTGTGGTGTCAGACGGCCATCCTGCCATTCACCCAGTTGCCCCTATCAACCTCCAATCAGGATGGCGAAACACTGTTGCCATAGCTACGCAGGAGATGTTTACAATGATAGTGTCTCCTCAGCAATCCCTGAACCAGGCACCTCTCACTCTCAGTCCCCTGGTGTTTCTCTAGATTGCTCTACCTCAGGTGGACTGTGAAAAAACAGGGCTGGGTATCAATGAAATCAGATCAGCACCTCACCAACAACAAACACAGCAGGTGGCAGTCAAAATGATTGTTACCTGTAAACATAGGGAACATGGGACAGACATCAACATATAAGTATATAGTATAGTAAACAACAATAACAACAATAAAAATAACAACACAGTATTTCTAGTGCTTTTCAAGGCATTCAAAACTATTTCCAATAGCCCACCAGTGTATTATATTATGCATGTGTATGCATATTCTGTAATGTCAAAAAATAAATTAATTGAGTGTTCTGCAGGAAGATATTCTCCATATGTGAAGAAGTTAAACAATTTGGGCCTTTCTGATGCTGAGGGATGTGGTCAGTCAGATCAATCAACCTAGCCAAGGCCAGGACTTTAAAACAAGGTGGTGAATGTACTAAACTTGGCAAGCTGGTTAAACAATAGATGTCAGATAAGAGTGTACTTGGTGTTCTGTCTCCATCTATTCCCTTGCCAAGGGCTCACTATAATCACATGTGGTCTAGCTATCATATGGGCTAGCCATGGCTTTAACCACGTATCTTAGAGGAAAAGCCTAACGCCAGAGGGTGAAATCTCTAATGACCACAGCAGCCGCTGAGTTAAGATGGCAGCTTCCACTCTGGGTATTGCATTCTGGGCACACTGGTCTGATGATGTGATTGGGACTGTTTCATGAAAAGCATCCAGAGGGCTCTGAAATTAACTTGTTGAATTTTGAATCTTGTTACAATAACACAACATACATCCCTTTATTGATATAACGATTTACTGTATTTTCGCAAATCTGTATTCCCTTGTATTGCTTACTTTTCTATTGGTTATTTCAGTAAAACTTATGTGTTTAAACATGGGTATATTGATAAAGGTTTATGAGACAGCATACCCTCCAGCTGATGTGTGGGTGTTTGTGTACATGTGGTGTGTGTCTGAAAGAGATGAAAAAAGAGAGAGGAAGAGAGAGAGAGAGAGAGAGAGAGAGAGAGAGAGAGAGAGAGAGAGAGAGATGTGGCGCTCACACTCCTCTGTGACAGAAGCCAGACACAGAGAGAAAAAAAACCAACCCCTCGCAAACCCCTCCTCAGACGACCTTCCCTGGCGGGAGGTCATCTGACCACCTCAATGAACATCAAAACCTAAGCCAGCAATCAAACACACACAACACCACTGAGCTCCCATTAACTGTCACACGAACTCCTGCTGCCATGATCTACAGACAGACATCAGATGATGCTCTGACACACTCTTAAGTCTTTGGCCTTACTCTGTAAGAAAAACAAAAAAACTCCTGCAGACCTTGCATTCCATTCCATAGGTTTCTCTTCCAGGTTTGCTTAACATTTGAGTGTGAATGTTTTTTTCTTAAAATATATAATGCAGTAAATGAGAAACATGTGGCTGCTTCAGTGGAGTACCAAACCCTACACAATTCTGGTCATTCAACCTGTTACTTTAGGAGCAGAGAAGTCAAATGTATAATTCAGCCACATAACAAGTCTGTCCATGGGGGACATACAACTGAGTTTCAGCAAACACTGACCAATAAAGAGCATGTAGGACTTACAGAAATGAATACAGAAACATGTTGGTGCACATGCACACTAGGGATGGGCATGATTAATTGATTAATCGATAATCAATTGTTAGGGATTTCACCGTTTATGTAAATTTTTTATGATGGGTTGGGTTGCATAGTGCAAATTTTGAAGCAATGTAATGAATTTTACTACATGTATGTAACAGCATTTTAGGCTAGGATAGCCTGCCACATGGGAGCTAAAACGCTACCGTATATTCCTGCGAGTTTCTGAAGGTTTCAAATGTAATCACAGTCACGAAAAAATGTGTGGTGTTGTGGAACCATGTGGATAAAATATAATTTTACTTAAGTTAATTAACAACATTGCGAAGCCATGTATAAGTACAGTGCAATATGCATGCAATTATATATAAAAAGTTGACAATTGATTCTAATAAACAATATTTATTCTACCAGTAATCGATTTCATCGAATGCCCATCCCTAGTGTAAACACACACACACACACACACACACACACACACACACACAAATCTGAATGTCAACAATAAAGACTAAATCATATAAGGCTTGTGGTTGCAGAAGTAGAGATGGAGAGGAATTCAGAAGCATGATTCATATTCTGTGGACACAACATGAGGGACGGGCAGCTGTCTGTTGAACTGTACACTATATCTAACTGAACTGGCTGTGGAGCCTGATATCATATCAAACCTTTCTCAGTAAAACTTTTCACCTTAAAAACAATTCCATTAACCACTCAGTCTGATTATTAAATTATGCAATATTTGTGGCATTCATAATTTACAGGCTATTTCTGGACTAACTGCAGTTAATTGCTAGTCAGTCTTCATGATGACTATGTGTTTGCTAGCTTAGTTATTACAGTAAAACATTACTGCCCTACCAAAGCAACAACAAAGCAACACAAGATATGTTTGTAGCAGTTGCGGACAAACATCGTCTGTGCTTTGAAATAAAAGAAAATTCATGCCCAAACAGAAGGTTGGCAGCCATACTCATTCCATTTCTTCCCATCTTAGTCAACTAAACCTTCCTCACCTGTCCTTATATGTCTCATTACTTAATGCTTATTTTAAGATCGACTCCAAGGCTTCTGGACTCACATTATGCGTTATCAGTGCCAGTGGACATTGATCGCACACAGTGTCAAGGAAAATGCATTTCAGCACCATGGCCAGTGCCAGAGCAAAATCATATTCTCAGAGCTTAATATCAAACTTTCCAATGGGCTCCAATCCAACTAGAGGATGCTATTTAAATAGCTTTTCACCGTGCATTTAGATGGCAACACAGGGCCAGTATATGTCACTCAATCAGCAGCTGCATCGATGCTGACAGGTCCACCACTCCCCTCACAGATGAATAGTGTACTTTAAATGCACTGGAAGCATTCAGCCTCATTACACAGATTAAGGCAATTATGTGGATGATGCTTACCCCAAGCACTTGCCAGTGGCCATGCACTATTAATTGAGAGGAAGAAACATATTGCTCAGTCAACTGATGGCCAACATGATCTTGACCCCAGGTGCTTGAAGATGCTCACTGCTCAGCTATAACTAGGGGTTTAACCAAACAGAAAAACAGGGGTTTAACTGAACAGAGGTCAGAACACATCTGACATCCCACACCAGACAACCCAGTGCTCTAACTGTCATCCCACTCCTTAAAAAAAGTGTTTGTTTTTTCCAGTCTAAGAAAGTGAACGGACCTACGGACAGATCTAGTTTGTCATGTATGATTTCATAATTCATGTATCAGACATACAGTACAACTGTATTAGGTCTGCCTCTCTCAGGACCATGCTCTGGTGATTCACCATGAATACACATATGCTTCATGTACAGCATTGTTAATTTTCTCAAATAACAGCTGCTGATATCTAGCTGATAGATGGGAAATATAATTCCCATGCTCATAATTAGCCTTATAGCTAGGGGGGGGGGGGTTAGGATGATTCTAAGGGCCCAGCACTGACAGAGGGGCCCAGAGAAAATTTAAATATTAAAATCAATATTTGAGGGGCCCAAAAAAACATTTTTGTCATAGGGCCCAAAATTGCTAGCAGCACCCCTGCTCACCAGTGATGTATGGCAGGATAATAAGAGCTGGATCCAGTAAACTATCCTACTCCAAGAACATCACCAAAGCACAATGTGATACTAGAATACTAGTAATAGCCACTAATGGTCTCAAGAATTGTTCCATGTCTCACTTGCATAAAATTAGTCTTGGGCAGTGGCGCTGTAAATGAGGTGAGGGCCAGGGGTGGAGCTTGGTTACCCCGCGACAGCTTCACATTAGCGCTGCACTCAGCCTGACAGCACCTCTCCCAGGGCAGGGTTTCCATGGAGACAGGAGAATACCATGTCTTTGCCATTTGTCACACGAGGATGGCATGGCAAGTTGAGGTGGGTAGAGTATTAAAATTCTGTCTGCTTGGAGTGGTAACTGAACTAACACACCGTACATGTTTTTTTTTTTTTTTTCTTCTCCCTAATCATTTTCTTTTGATCAGAGGGGTGTAGGCTACACTTGTGAGACAATGTTTGCACTGTGTGGGGTCAGAGCTGGACCTTCTGTGAATGATGTTTCACCAGCAGGGGTTGTTCTTTAAATCACTCGCTTCGCATTCTCAAGTCATCCATAAAAAATGTCTGTGCATCTGCTTGACTCTCATTTTCCCTCCAGTACCAGGGCTCATCTGTAAACCTCCCAGAGGGAAGTGGTGCTAAACACGCACACGCACACACACACACACACACACACACACACACACACACACACACACACACACACACACGCACAGACACATACAAACACACACACACCAAATGCACGCAAACACACGCAAACACACACACACACACACACACATACACACACACACACACACACACACACACCACAGACACACGTCTGTGGGAGCATAAGACACATACACACACACACACACACACACACACACACACACACACACACCACAGATACATATGTGAGGGCACATTACACACACACGCACACACACACAAATAACAATCCTGCATTTTGTGTGTCATCCATCTGGACAGATGACCTGACACCAAAGCTTCTGGTGGACTGGTTTCCTGCCCTCCTGCTTGATAATTCATGAGGCTTAGATGAGCAGGAGAGTCCTGTTTTACAGGGGACTATATATAAACCCAATGGCCCATCACAGGCTTATTTATAGCAACAGTCAGAGGGTCTGTCTCTTTCTCCCCCCTACAACTTCCCCCTCTCTCTCTTTCTCTATCGTACACACACACACACACACACACACACACACACACACACACACACACACACAGAGAGAGAGACAGAGAGAGAGAGAGAGAGAGAGAGAGAGAGAGAGTCATATTCATAGACGCAGTTTCACTATCTGCTCATAGGAGGACTGCTGTCTCAGCAGTTATGGATTTTAAGGATCTGGTTTGCTCACACACCCTGCCTGTTGAAGGTACAGAAGCCCACAAGGCACAAACAGAGCCAATGCAGCAAAAGCTCAAATTCATATTTATGTTCTCCTTTTGCTGTAAGTGCATTGTCTATACAAAACAGACCCAGTGTTGGCTGCTTCAGCTTTAAGAGGTCAAGACCTGTGAAGTGTTTTTGTGTCTGCAGGCACATGGCACCTGAGGGTGATCACCATATTCTTGGTGGTCCACTTCACACGCAATGCTAAAACCAACAGAGTCCTCATATACACTAGCCTGACCACTGACTTCCTACGTAAATCTTCATCTCCCTCCAGTACTCCGTCTGGGATTCCGGCTTTTGGCCTCGTTTGCATTGGATGCCTCAAGTCCGACCCAATCAGTGAACTATAAGAATGCAGTGCAAGAATATGATAGGCTATCACATCAGTCAAGGGATGATCCAATCGCTTTGCATTTATCCCAATCCCTCATACAAAGAGAAGCATAGACTGAGGGGCTGGTTCTGACCAGGCTACTTAATGTACAGCTTTTTCACACCTGAACATTCCGACATTCTAAGGTGGTAAACTGAACATTCTATCATTGAAATGCATTGGATTTATGCCTCTTTCTGACTTGAAAAAAAAAATGGGTAATAATATTTAAAACATGTCTATTTGGTACCTCCCAATTTGTGTGCTTCAAATATGTATTATTTGAAAGAAAGTGAATTTAGACATGTTTGAAATGTTATTACCCATTTTTTTCAAGTCAGAAAGAGGCATAAATCCAATGCAATTCAATGATAGAATGTTCAGTTTACCACCTTGGAATGTTGGAATGTTCAGGTGTGAAAAAGGTCTGTACACCCAGAGCCATCTCTATGGCTCTGTGTACACCTATCAAGCAAGAAGTTAGACAGAAGAACGCTTCAAGAGAGGCTAGAACTCTTGTATGCCACGTCTATTCAAGCAGGCAACATAGCAGTGCTGCTGATCTGCTGATTGTCTCAACAACACATCACTACACATAGACTACAGACTTCACAGCCACAGTCAAAGTGCTTGGCATGTAAATGACTATGAGTGTTTGTAATCACTGCTCAATCCACCACACACAGGCCTCCATCAGAGGAGGAAGAGGAGGAAGGCAAGTCTACTGGAGTCTGCTGTCATCTCACCTCCAGATGGCCAAGTCCAGGCTCTTATAGGGGGTGCAGACAGCACAGCAGACAGACAGGATGAGCAGAGAGAGAGAGAGAGAGCCAGAGAGAGAGAGAGAGAGAGAGAGAGAGAGAGAGACGGTGAGACAGAAGGTGATACAAAGACAGAGAGAGAGAGAGAGAGAGAGAGACAGGGAGACAGACAAATAAACAGATGCACAAGAAAGACAGTCTGAATCACCATGTCTGCCATCAAATGTGTGGATACATCTGACAGAATTAAAAAACAGACTCAGACAACGAGGATGGGCTGGGGACAAGACAGGATAGAAAAACTCAGCCTGGGAGAAAGACAGATGCAGCCAGACGTGCAGACAGACGTCCCCCCGTAGACAGACAAACAGCGGCCCCCAAACACAAACACAACAAGCCAAGCCAAACAGCTGAGGATTTGAGTCCATTTGCAGTCTTCTTTCTCTTGTTGCTGGTTGGGAGTCTTGGTGACGCACAGACACATCCCAGCCCTGCGGAGCACACACTCACTGTCACTTCACACTTCAGTCTTGCTGACTTGCCCTCCCTCCCAGCCTTTTCTCACGCAGTTTCAACAAAACATGCAAAACACAGGGAAGGAAACCATATACACATATATTTTTAAATATACCTACAGTACACACACACATACATACATACACACACACACACACACACACACACACACACACACACACACACACACACACACACACACACACACACATTCACAAATACAATACATGTCTAAAACAAAATGTCAGTTTGCATTGATAAGAATAAATTAGTTAACTACAAGCAAATGAAGAGACAAATACATGTTGACATGCATAAAGGCACAATGACACTTGCACTCATAACAGACACATGCACAGAAGCACACACACACACACACACACACACACACACACACACACACACACACACACACACACACACACAAATTCCAATCTTCAGAAAGACAGCTGTGTGTCCAAGCATCACAGAAGTCACTGTTGCTATGGAAACAATGACGGCAAGCTTTTTAACATTCCTCAGATAGCACAGAAAATAGCAGTCTGTGTGTGTCTCATTCTATGTGTGTCTGTGTATAAGTGTGTGTGAGAGTACATATGTACAGTATATAGGTATCTCTAATATGACATGTAATAAGCCTTGGAGCATAGAAGGAATGTGTATTTTTTGTTGTACAAAGACTATGAAAAAGTACTCTAAGCTAAGTATACAGGTGAGAGTTGATAGGATTTTATCAATATTAAGTCATTGTCAGTCCTGCTTATCTGTCTTATTCTTAATCAATTCCCATATCAATTCCATACAGTAGAACAGATAATCTACAGGTTTTTCAGTATCAACATGAGCCTGCAATGTAACTTCCATTACAACTGTGGCCATAACCGCCCATTAGAATCAGGGAAACCATGCAGAACTGGTCACAACACTTGGTCTCAATTCTGGCATAGATGAATTAATAAGGTCAGAGGCATACAATTCCAGTAGTAGACTGACGCATTAGATTCTGGTTAATAAACTGGTTAGTATTTAATGTAAATAAACAAAGTTCTCCATTTTTCTGTCTGTTTAAAATCAAAGGAATAGGCTTGATGAAATCCACCACTGCCCATGCCCCTCTAAGACTCCATCTTAAGTGACATCCGAAGGTCAGCTGTCTTTCTTCTCCGCCCCTTCAGAGATAGTTCAATCCACATCAGGAAAGCAGCCACACATTTCAGCCAAAAGTCTCAAAGGCCTCTGGGAGGCTTAAAAGGTGTAAGATGGATGGTGGAATAGGCCAATGTCTCCCCAACACACACACACACACACACACACACACACACACACACACACACGGGCGGACACTCACACCCCTCTTCTCCAGTGGGTCTACAGGGTGATAGGGTCTGATAGAAGATGGTTCCATGTAGGACAAGACCACTGAGAATAGCACCAGTGGCTTTTTTCAGCTCTAACCCAGCGATGCTCAACCTTCACACTATCACACCCCCTTTCACCAGGAAAGCAGATTAATTGAGCGCTGTGCCAAATCTATTGGCTGTCCTGGGTGAGCGGAGTCGGAGGAGGAGGAGGAGAAGGAGGAGGAGGAACTCCCAGGTGAGTGGGAGTGGGAGACAGACGGCGTCACACATCACAAAGCAAGTCTCCCAGGTGACGTGACATCACAAGGACAGATCACAAAAGGGAAAGAGCAAAACAAAGCCTGTACTGTATCTTGAAGAGACGGCATGCAATGATTTGCCATTTTTGCCACATATGATGATTTACAATTTGCACTGCAGTATCACTTACATTTTCTTTCACATGGTACATAGTCATAAAACGGCAGACATTTTTATCTATTTATTTTGCCAAATAGACTACTGTAATGTACCGGTATGTTTTATCAGTCCCAAACATGCAGTAATCAGTGCTCTGTAATGTTTGGCATGCTTTTGGAGTAGTCAAATTGCTTTCCCAAAGTTCTTTATCTCTTCTTAAGGACTACTTTGAGTTTCGAGTGAAAGAAACTGTATTGCTCTACTTTGCATTGGATGAAAACTGAGATGGCTGTGTTGAAAGGCTAATTTTCTGAGTCACAATATTATAGCAAGGCAGAGTTGTGGTTTGCTCGGGGGCAACATAACAATCTCTCACACAAAAGTTCCAGTAACCCGGCAGGGTACAACATGGTATAGACATAACATTTTCAAGAGGAATAAAAGATAACACAGCAAATCTTGGATGCAGGAAAAAAAAGAACCCCTGGGGGATGTTATATAATGTTTGGACCCCGAGGATCAGCAGGAAATGGATTCGGTAGACTTCCAGAGTAATTCTACACCATTATGGAGAGAAGCACGATGCTGAAATCAAAGCTGAACAGTCGAGTCACTACGTCCTCATTAACAGTGAATGACTCCGGGGAAACCAGTGAATGTCTTTACGGTCAGTCTCGTGGGGGGGGGAATCATGGAGATGTTGACTTTTAATTTGTCGTCAAAGTCGTCCCATATCCCACCCATTCTCTTTAAGAGATTAAAGCTCTTCTGCTTTGAGACCCTGAGAGAGTTGTGGAGGTCATGGTACTTTTGAGAGCTTAAAGCATACTGTGTATTTGCCCCAGGGTCAGTGTCTAGTTTTGAAACACATCCAGCTCATTCCTAGCCTAGAAATATAGACTTACTCTAGCGGTAGCAAATGGTTTCTCCGCCAGTACGTCTAGAAAGCTGACGTAGGGACTTGTGAATGGTCGGACATCAGTGGTATTCACCAATCACAATGCTTTATGTGTGAAGAGAGTCGTTGGTTGAGTTTAGAAAAGCCATTCACGAATCACGAATTACCATGTTTAAACAAATGATAAACCAATTAAAAAACATTAATTATGCCGCTGTTTAGTAATGTAGAGACGGAAGTCCTGTAAGATCAGTTAATCAAACTCTCTCTTTAAATCCTTGACTATTATACCAGTCCCCAAAAGAGCAGATACATCAACCTTAAATGTGGCACTCACATCAATCTGCATGAAGTGCCTAGAAAAACTGGTTCTGTCTCATATCAACTACGCAGTTCCAGACACTGTCGACCCTCTCCAGTTTGCCTACCATCCCAACCAATCAGTTGATGATGCAGTAGCAATAGTCCCGCATCCCACTGTGCAACATCTGGGAAGCAGTAGAACATATGCCAGGATTCTCTTCCTGGACTACAGTTCGTAATTTAACACCGTCCAGCCAAGTGGATTAAAAGAAACTGACAGACCTCGGTGTCCCAACTCATACCTGTAATTGGATTCTGGACTTCCTGTTAGAAAGACCACGGGTGTTGAGAAAGGGAGGACAGGTGTCTGCCAAGCTCACAGTCAGCACAGGATCCCCACAGGGCACAGGTTTAAGCCCCAAACTTTTCACCCTGTACACATATGACTGTGTCAACACCCAAAACAATACAATCATCATAAAATATGCTGATGATACCACCATCCTTGGATCAGAGTACAGGACACTTGTACGGTAAACATTTCTTTTTCTATGGAGAGCAGAATGATCTCCTTAATACAGACAAGACAAAATAAATAATAGCAGACTTCCAGAGAAATCCTCCTATCTTCAAGGCCTCTTAACATCAGAGGGACTGAAATGGAGAGGGCTGAAAGCTAAACATTCCTGGGATTGCAGATTACATCCAATCTGAGCAGGGCATTAACATCACAGCCATAGTGAAAAAGACCAGAAGATACTTTATTTTTATTAGCCTTCTCAGGAAAGCTGGTCTGAACCTCCGCCCTCTCACCCAGGCCTACAGTGGAATGATAGAGAGCATCCGCACATTACTGTTTGGTATGGTAACACCACACAGTCAGAGAGGAAAGCTCTGCAAAGTTGTATCAAAACTGCGGACAGGATTATTAGGACTACACTTCCTTCCATGGACTCTATGTACATCCAGCGCTTATTACAGTAAAGAGGGCAGGGGGAATTATTCTCATAAGCCTCATTCCATCCAGCCCACTCTCTGTTCATACATTTAGGCCTATTTTTTTTTTTTGAGCACTTTGGTCAACCTTTGGTTGTTTTAAATTGTGCTATATAAATAAACATGACTATGAGTATGACTATACATAAGCACTGTACTTACAACCTCAGACACAGCAGAGCCAACAGACAGAATCACCACAACTAGGTTTTTTTTATACTTTCTTTCCAGCCACAGTCACACTGATGGCAAAATAAAAACTACAGATTACATTTACACCACATGCTACCTCAGCTCAGTGTGAAATAAGTGGTACAGTATGGCTGTGGCATGTGGCATATGTTTAGACAAACATGCATTTCTGTGAAAAATGTGAATTTCTGCAGAACATGTCATATTTTTGACAAAGGTGCATTTCTGTGAAACATGCCTGATGACAAAACGAAAAGTACTGATTTTACATCACACTTACACTACCTCACTCTACTTGTCATGTATAACAAGTGGTAAAGCTTTTCTCTGAATCATCTGTCATATCTCTGACAACTGTGCATTGCTGTGGAATGTGTCATATCTTTGACAAATGTGCATTTCTGTGAAACAGGTCTGTGTCATACATCTCTGCTGAAGTGCAATACTATAAATGTGTAATATCTTCATTTATCACCCGGTAGAGTGGAATACTGTTTTCTGATTGGCTGTCAGAGTGTCCGTTATTTCTAGACAACAGGACACCTGTGACGTTTGTTGGTTAAAAAAGTTTCACCAGCGTTCCTTATCAATGCTCTTTAGAATGCATCCTTGTGGATCTTCTTTCATATAAAAATAGTATCCCAACCAAACAAGTTAACTTCTTTCAAAACGGAACCACGTTTCTTTTATGTTTTAAACACTTGCTTACCGTCTATACATTTTAGTTGCAACCGGGTGATAAGCGGGATAATGGCCTTCGTGGTGTCCTGATATCAGGTAATAATGGACGAGGTGGAGGCGAAGAACAAGTCCATTATTACCTTATATCAGCACACCTCAAAGGCCGTTATCCCATTCTCCCCAACTCCGCCCCTCTACAACCCTGGAACAGGACTCAGGACAATTGATCTATTTATTACTTCTTTTTCATAAAGTATCTGTTACTGTTGTACCTACAGTACATACTGTGTACATGTTATCTTTGGACAGTGTGTACATGCTTTTTAAATTGTCTCTTCTAATGTCTATCACTTTTAAATACTGCTCCTGCTCAAGAATTCCAATGTGTCTTGACTGTGGTTTATGCACAAATAGCAAATAACGACCTAACCTAACCCTTGAAGCAGTCTATAACCCTCAACTCTTGAGGTCAGTGCCACACCTAATGTTGTCGTCATTCTTCTCAGTGTCTTACACTTTCATCTTGACTACTCTTGTTCTATGCATGGCTGCTTTGATGATGATTATGGTCCAATGAACCACTCCTGCATACTCCTTCCAGCTATGTGTTGCTGCAGTCTGATGAAATTCAACATTACATTTCTGGCACTTCTTTTGTTGTTAGCTTGCTTTGATCAGTCGTGTGTGTGTGTGTGTGTGTGTGTGTGTGTGTGTGTGTGTGTGTGTGTGTCATAATCTACTTCCCTTGACTGTCCTTACAATCATAAAACACACTTTGGCCATAAGTGAAAAACTCCAGCTGAAAAAAAATGTTGCTCCTTATATGACAGGGTCCTTTTTAATTTGAAATCAATTACAGTTTGACACACATACCCACATCCACATACCCACCCACACACACATATATACACACACGCATAGAGTTCTCTTGAATATTGCAAGCTTCAGTATCGGCCCTTTGGAAAGCTCTTATTAATGCATGTGGCTGCAGCCTCAGTGCGAGCCTGACATCATGTTCCTCTGTGATACGGCAAGCTGACAGAGACACACTTTGATCGCCGCCTCTTAAGATTAGCCCTTTCTTGCAAGGAGGGACTTCTTCTGAAGTCCTGATTTCATTTCGTAATCTCACCCCGACAAGGAGCAAAAGGAATACAAATTTGGGTCCCTTCGACTTTTTTCTTTCTCTCTTTTCCTTTCTTTTTTTCTTTCTTACGCTTTAATTTTCAGGCAGTGGCCTAAATCTTAAGAGTCTGGGGAAATGAACTCAACTTCACCTGGTATCTCCATCCCTCTTCCCATTGGCTGAGCAGACCATCCCCAGTCTGACCCATGACCTCCTTTTATGGAATAGAGCCCTGTTAGCCAATAAGCAGACAGGACAACTGAGAAGAGACCAATGAGATGGAGGGTCTGGATATAGATATAGGTATGGAATCAGGAAGTGACAACTGGGAAGAGTCTCCCTGGAACCAAATCTGTGCTGTTGCTTTCACAGGTACCGCCCTACAGGTACTGTACCCTCTCTCAGCACACACACGCACGCACGCACACACACACACACACACACACACACACACACACACACACACACACACACACACATGAGCAACCTCTACTTCAAATAAGTCCACTCATGCATATAATCCGTTCAGGCCTGTGGCATTGAGCCATATGGATAAAGGTGATACTATGAGAGCACTCTCTTCCCCTCTACGTTCCATCAGGAGATGATAACAGGTTTATTATCATAATAATCATAATTGAACGTGTGTCTTATTGAGAGCATGAGGGAAATGTGCTTTGCTCTGGTTCACCAAACTCTATTAAGGGGACAATGGTCCAGTGTGTGGCTACTGAAATGAATATGTCAACAGCGAGGCACATCCGGCGATGCACATCTGGGCTAATGCTGTCTGGAGCTGATAGGGTATTAGTTACAGCTGATGGGGAAAAATACACACAGATAGTGTAACTTCAGTGTTCCCCTTTGATAATGGTAGACCTACTGGAACATGACACAAAAACACAACATAAAAACTCAAACTAAAGGCACAATTATGTAAATAAAATGTATTACTATAAATATTATCATTACTCTCAGTGCTGGTGTTAGAAGTCATAGTCACAGTTATAGTAGTAGCAGTAGTTGTAGCAGTGGAAGTGGTATGACAGCTATAATAGTCGCTGGCAACAGAACGACTTTAAAGGTAGGCTAATAGGGGCGATTTCTGGTCTGTGCGCATCATGTTAATGTTTAATTTTTATTTTTTTGATTGATCAAACAATTTGGCCGTATTCCGGTATCTGCCATAACTCGAATATTTCCAATATTCCATTTATTACCAATATTCCAGCAGCCCCTGCATGTAAGTGTGCTCAGCGATACTGAATGCTCTGTATAATTAGTTCATAATTAGTTTAGCTGCAAAAATCACTTTACTATGCTTTACTTCATTATGCTCTTACCTCTACAACATAGTGATATGTATTTGACAAGAATACACTTACTCTTCATGCTTATTGTATGATTGCTATGGTAATGTGCAATTTGTATGCTCTCTATAGACTATGCATATATAGCTTACATCCCTATGTGGGAGAGGGACTCTGGGAGCAGAGGGCAAGGTGTATTTATAGTCTCTCCTCTCAGGGGAGCTCGAGATGGGAGACTCAGTTCCACAAGCACACATGACACAGGTGAGAGCGCAGGGTCACCGCTTCATCGGAAACAGCTGACGAATCACAGGGGAGGCTGTTAGGTGCTGTGTGGTTTTTAAGGAAAGCTCATAGCCTTCATCCATAGGGATTATCACAGAGGAAAAAATAATGTCCTAATTCCATTCTAGAGACTGGGGGATTGTGGGTCCGGTGGGGAAGAAGGAAGGTGGGAAGGGCCACGACACAAGTCAGGATGCTCCAGCTGCCACACTGAGACACGGGGTTCTATCGCCCAGGAAACAGGTGCAGTTCTCCATGGTAACAGCTGGCACAGAGAATGAAAGTGAGTCATAAGATGCAGGCATGCAAGTGCCGTCACACACACGTGTGTGTGTGTGTGTGTCCAGGCCATCGCTCCAGAGTATATATATGTGCATAAACAAGAACCAAATTTAAAAACAGAAAAATCCCAGCTGTCGACTAATGGTAGAAACATGGAGAGTCAGAGACACAGTGCCAAAACAGAAAATCTGGGGCTGGACGGGAGAAAATACTGTTAAACCTCTTGTGGAGTCTACAGTGTGTGTGTGTGTGTGTGTGTGTGTGTGTGTGTGTGAGAGAGAGAGAGTGAGAGAGGGAGAGAGATAGATAGATAGATAGATAGAGAGAGAGAGAGAGAGAGACAGAGAGAGAGAGAGAGAGAGAGAGAGAGAGAGCAGTATATTAGTGATGGTAATAAAATCCAGTTGGTGCCAGACAATCCTGTTGAGAATACTAGCAGGCTGAGGGAGCGCCCATGTGGGTGATGCCTCGTAAACTCCTTTTAAAGAGCCATCCTCCTTCAATACAGTCAATACACAAGCCTGCAATTACTTACATCATGTAGCACCACTGTGTTCAGTGTGGTCGAATCTGTTCAGCTATGCATCTCTGTGTGTGGGTCTGTAAGATGCGGCTTAGTGATCAATGGTCATCTACACACACACACACACACACACACACATCCGCGCACACAAACACACACACACATGCGTACACACACACACACACACACAAGCTATGCAGACACACACACACACGCTATACAGACACATACACACACACACACACACACACACACACACACACGCACACACATCACCCACACACACACACACACACACACACACATCTCCAAGATAGGGAGCTATATTCAAAGTGGTAGACCAGGTGGAGTTTTTGGAAATGGTTTCAGTGCTACTGACTTCTGTGATACTGGCTCCAGCAGAAACACCCCCTCACCACAGCCCTAGTGTACTTCTCCATCACAGCACCAGAGAGAACTGCCTTCTGAGTTTCACCACTATTCTGGAAATCTGGTTGGCTGAGAGTGATTTTCCCCTTCATTATCCCTTTTGGAATACTTTAAAAGGGGGTGGAACAATTGAAACGGTACTCAGGCAACCATTATGAACTCCACAATGCGAGTCAATTTGCCAGCACACTTAATTAGATCCACTAAGAGAGAAAGGGAAATACGCCAACGAGCACCTGATGAATGAGAAATGGCCATTAAGCTCGTTAGGGCTGATTGCATCGCTGAAGTTGTGACGGTTGAACTGCAAACCACAAACTGCATCCTCACCATTTTGCTCGATTGGAGTGAGCGATAGGGCTAACATGCCCATGGATATGTGAAAACTTTGGTAATGCACAAAACCCGCAGATTCTGTAGGGTGCACCTCAGGCTGGAGGAGTCCCAGCAGCATACAGCAGTCATTATCGATTCATTATGGAAGGAACCAGTGCACACCAAAAATAATTATGGGATGTGCACTAAAGATGTGCACTGTCAGATAAGGAAAAGGCCTGTGACTGTGGAAAAGTGAATTATACATGCTGCAGAAACAGTATAGCACATCATAATAGAAATACTATTTCTGCAATATTCACTTTTGGTTTTATAATTTGTTTGCTGTCATTTTTGTTTTCTTACTTTCTTTTTCTCCATGACTAGATCTTGATGCAATGAAAAATGCAAATTTAAATGCTTATTGCACATTTGATTTTTCACTTTGCAAGTGCACTTACTTAGCACATTAAACTGCTTTTGCGTGAAAAGCTACAGTACATACAAATAGAATGGCTTTGCCTTCAACATTCTACATACCTCTGAATTTGACATACCTCCACTATGAATAACCACATGTATTCTATTATGCAGTAGCTTCCTCATGTATCCACTAAATATCCTCATATCAGTAGAAAAGCGATTGATAAAGTCCAAAGTCGCACCCTGAATAACAACCCTCTGCAGTGTATCCTCTGAGGAGATGGAAAAACCACAGGCTAATTGCGTTTACATTAACCTCTCAGCAGGCCTGGCTTTCCTATGTAATCCACAGACCATTTACGGTACATAAGGGATGCCTCATTTTGTTGAACAAACTCAGCAGGCAGCTAATGTCATGAAGCTCTCAGCAGCAACTAATGAGGACATGTTTTTAGCTATTTCACAACCTTCATTGCACTGTTTACACTTTTGAATTGTGGGAAACGTGTGATATTCCATCATCATTTGTTTCAGTTCCATTCAATTACATTTTATCTCCATGACCCCTGAAGCAGTTGGTGCGTTGAAGAGGTCAAATCCTTGAACTCATCAGAACTAGCACTATGTACTGTGGAAAACTGTGTGGGGAAAACTTACTAGCAACACAACACACAAAAGTGTGAACAAATAAAGGTCTGAGAATGGATAGAAAAGATCGAAAGATCCAGCTTGATTAAAAAGAAAATTATTAAGATTTCATATCAGGACAGAAATGGGAAGCCAAATCTTCCATTTAACACTAATGGTCATGAATAATGATCTAATCATAATAATGATGATGATGATGATGAATGGCCTGCCCGGTCATGGGTCAAATGTAACATTTAGGAAACGTTTCACTGGTGTACTCTACTTGTATTACACCTGCAAGAGTCCAACCTTTAATTTCATGTTGCTCTCAAAAACCTCAAGGCAGCCCCATGACACATGCACAGGACGTTTCCCACCACAGTATGGCACACAAATCACAGGCCTATTCACCAAGCACAAGCCTTCTTCCTCACCAGTCTCTCAAAGTTATCCACAAGAGATGACAACTGTAATTACCATCCAGGGCCATGTTTCCCAAAGCCTTCTCAACACTAAGCAGTTCTTAGCTTATGGTTATACCTATACGTTAAGCACTACTTAGCATTAAGAAGGCTTTGGTAAACGCAAGCCAGGTAGATAATCATGGGCATCATTAACATACATGTAAGCTCTCTTTCTTCCTTCCAGCTCTTTCTCAGACAACAAGGAGGTTCAACACTGGCCTGCTCAGTTTGCCAAGTGGGAGGCTCACCGAGGCCTTTTGATTTTTTATACATTACATGGCCTTGCTTAATTAGCAAATGAATAGCCGGCGAGATCAATACAAACAATAATGATCTGCTGACCAAGTGCTCAGTATAAGTCCTCCTGGGTCTTACAAGTGCAGGGTTAGACCCTTGGGTTTCTGCTATGCAACACACACTAATTATGAAAAGAAAACAGTGAGTGAACATTACAGTATACATCATGAGCAGATATTAGTACCTGGATAAAGGATTTAACATGAAAAACTTCACAATTCAGCTGATCAATAGTTGTTTCCTCCACACCAATAAACGAGATTGCATCTTAAAACCACCAGGAAGAATAGTATGGCTGTACAGGATAGCTTATAGGGATCTTTAGACAATAAACAATGATAACTTTTGTTTTGCTGTTGAGCACAGTTGAGTGAATCCTTCCCTAAATGAAGTATATACTTCATATCCCAAAATGGAAAAGGCAATCTCATTCACAACGGTCTCACTGAAATCCTATCATAGTGCAGTTTATAGCCGTGACTCTGCTCTTAAAAAAAAGTAGCTGTGGCCTTCCACCTCAGCGACATAAAAAACAAAAGCCTGTCTCCCCCGCCATCTCATAAACAGCAATGGCCCAGCCTTATGAGCGGTCGAGCTGGGCACATTTCATGCCAGCGAATTAGCCTTGAATGAGAGCTAGCAGCCTCTTGAAGTAGAGCACATGGTAATTTGCGGCCGGCGCTGGGCTGCTGGTGGTCAAGCGTAATCTGATTGCGAGGTAAGGCCACCCGGAGAAATGTGATTTACAGGCAGAAGGCAGGAGGAGCTGTAGCGGGAGAGAGAGGGAGAGCTGTGCCTGGGATGCCTGTCTCA
The DNA here is from genome assembly GCA_027497455.2 of Sardinella longiceps. Classification (NCBI taxonomy): domain Eukaryota; kingdom Metazoa; phylum Chordata; class Actinopteri; order Clupeiformes; family Clupeidae; genus Sardinella; species Sardinella longiceps. The sequence continues at coordinate 1,833,966 of JAODXP020000013.1, read as the reverse complement.
TTGAAGGATAATTAATGCGACATTTCCCTGACATTTAGCAGGAGAGCGTAGTGGAGAAGAGGGAGGGAGAGAGAGAGAGAGAGAGAGAGAGAGAGAGAGAGAGAGAGAGAGAGAGAGACTGAATTTGACCGAATGTGAATGGCTACAACAGAGTCACAGCAGACATGTATTACATGGAGACAGAGCAAGTGATCCAGAAGTTCTCTCCTCAAAAGAGGTTAAAAAAAGAAAGAAAAAGAAAAAAATGACTTAAAATACGCTCCAAGACCAGCTGTTAAATGCTAATTACAAAGCCCGTTGCTTTTCAGGAACATAGATGGCCGTTTGCATATGTCCATCACATACACACACACACCTGTAAAAACACACACACACACACACACACACACACACGCACACACACACACACACACACACACACACACATACACACACACACACACACAACCACCTGTCATTACATAATGGCTACACTGACATGCATGGTCCCTTTAAAGTCTCTGAGGTTGATGGTCTGTTGACACTCCTTTTAGAGGAAACACTGGTCTCTCTGTTGCCAGGTAACAGTTCTCCTCTGATCAGCTTCCTCTTTTCATCACCCCCACCCCTCCTCCTCCCAAAACACACACACACACACACACACACACACACACACACACACACACACACACACACACACACACACGCTACACATCACACACAGACACAAGGGCACACTCTCTCTCTCTCTCTCTCTCTCTCTCTCTCTCTCACACACACACACACACACACACACACACACACACACACACACACAGTCATACACCTGGATCCTTGAAGGAAACCATACTCAACTACTCAAAAGTGGACAAGCCAGTAGACACCACCTACAGTTCCACTTACTGTAGGTTTTATCTAATCATAGATAGAATCGATCTGATCAGTGCTATACATCAAGCACTACCAGCTGAAGATGTCCAAGAGTGGTGGAATGAGTGCACTTCTTGGATGGTCTTACACCACAAATGCTCCACAGCATCTCAGGCCATCTCCAGTATAGTAGAAGCATGCTGCTGACCACAAAAGTTGCCCAAAGTAATGCTAATTCTCTTCGCCTGTTCTAGATGAGTTTGGAAGGATGTGCGAAAAGCCAAAGTGGGCCCCATTCCATAGCTTCGATCAATTTGATAGCCAATAATGTATTTAGTGGCCATTGGCTGGGATGATATGTCTTCTCCATCCTTTTAAGCTAATTGCTAGTTGATATATCGCTCTAGATGTGTAGAGGTTGCACTTTCTCTCTCTCTCTCTCTCTCTCTCTCTCTCTCTCTCTCTCTCTCTCTCTCTCCCCCATTTCTTCCTATCTATCTCTCCTTGCCTCTCACAGTAAATGCCTTGAGCCAGAGAGTTAGCTGTGATGTAATATTTATCATAGTTTGATGGAGCATAAATAGCCAAATGAACTCGGCATCAGGCAGTAACTTTAAGGGAAGTCATGAAAAATGTGTCCAGTGAAGGGAAAAACATTTGCTGGTGCCTGAGCATTTTAAAGATAATTTCACAAAGATCAAAGGGCAACTCTGGCAAAAGGCAATATGCTTTATTAGACAAGTATTGCCTTTTATTTGGGCAAAGTCATAAAAAGTGTCATCAAGAATGGAAAAGACGTTTGACGAATGCAACCTACTAAGGCTAGCAACGTGCAAAGGCCAAAGGCACAGATTCGTAATAAAAGTTATGTCAATAGACATGACAAGGCTAAATCAACCAACGTTTCAGTGACCATTTGATCTAAATGAGGTATAACCAACGTGAATTTTACATTTATCCACCCTTTCTCAACCCCTATTTGGAATTCAGAACAAAAACAAACAACTAGCAAACAAACGTTGTCCACATTGTTTTGTCAGCATTTATAGGCAAGCTTGAAAGTGAGTGTGTAAAGAAATAAACCTGATCCGAGGCCAAGCATGTACACTATATACAATGTCCACATCACCAAATCTAAAGTAAGCCTTTCTTCAAAAATTAAAAAAAAAAAAAATGCAATTGTAGCCTACTTGTGAGGGTAGCCAGGGTGCTGTAGAGATTGGGCCATACATTGCCTTTCAATTGTACCACACAGTAGTGACTCAATCATAAGTTTGCCTGTTAAAAAAAAAAAAAAAACATGTTGAGAGTTACCTTGGCGGCTACAGAAGATCCCGGCTTCTCTAGAAGGTCCCAAAGTTTCTTGCGCTTTTCGGCGCAGCACGTGTTGTCAAATTCTTCCCCTTCCCGATCCTTCAAAGTGTCAGCCTCGCGCTTCAGCTCCTCGTTCATTTGTTCTTTCTTCTGGTGGTAGCGAGCTTGGCAGCAGGACTCCAGGTAAATCTCATCGACGCCCCAGTAGTCCAACTCCTGACTGAAGGACAGCGCGCACATCTCCTCCATCATGTGCAGCTTGCCGGTGCGATAGAAATTTAGGATGGACGTGAACGCACCGGGATGCCGGTCAAAGAAGTATTCGTTGTCGTCCAGGTTGTAGTCGTCACATACCTCCATGAGTGAATCGTGTGTTTTACAGTCCCGCAATTTGCCTAGGCGCGTTCGCGGCAAACGGTCAAGGGTTCTCCACAAGACCTCGTGCGGAAGACCTCCGACATTCAGCTTCACCCTGCGATAGCAAGACATACTCCGAACAATATCCCCCGGTTCCGGGGGAAGAGACGCTGTCGACCGGGAGCTTGGCTTGTTCATTCCTGCTGATGTATTTTCCATTTCTTTTGTGCTGGTTCTGAAGGCTGGTGTTAGTCCAGAACACACAACATGGTCCAAGAATTAACACTCACTCTCAGGCTTGAAGCGCCCATCCTTGTCCCTGTAGAAAGGAAGAGGGAGAGAGAGAGAGAGAGAGAGAGAGAGAGAGAGAGAGAGAGAGAGAGAGAGAGAGAGAGAGAGAGAGAATCATTCACTAAGATGTCTGAAGCAGACACCTGGCATCAATCAAGCTAATCATTTCCAAATAATTCCACCCATTTATCAAAAAGCCTACAGTAGGCTACAGCTTTCCATGTGACTGAGCACGGCCAGTGGTCAACGCACAACCGGACTGACTGAAAACTGCTGGGAGCTGTCCACTAAAAACAGTGCTGAAACTAGCCATTATACCTTAATGGTATGACTCTCTCTCTATAGTCGTTACATAGAGCCTGATATTTTTTATTCTTGTTGAGCGCTGTATACATCATTATGAGAATGAAGTAGTTTAGCATAAAAAATGTTCAACAAAAATGAACACGGAATAACAAGAGTTAACAAGACCGCTCATGTTTCTAGCCCGCCTTGCACCACCAAAACAGAGCCACACTCTGATTCTTCTCAAACGACAAGAAATTATTCAAAGGAACTGTCAATCATCTTTTGTTGATATTCTACCAAAACAAGGCACATATAAATTTTGGTTAGAATTGACAATTTGGTTTTGGACTGCTACAGGCGCACTGCTTAATGCCAAAATACCTGATTAATTGCCTCATACACGCCTTGCATGCTAGCAGCAATAAATCACTATCATAACAGGCTTATTCTGTAAGTAACCTAAAGATTTCTTGGCTTCATCTGTTGATGAATTAAAAGTAAGGAGTTATTAATGTCATATATTGAAGTATTCGTCGAGGAATGATACACATTAAGACAGCATTCATAAGTCACTGTTTGCACCAACACAAGCCACAAATGGTCGATAGCTTTATGTGTATCGATTTAAATTGGTTTATTTATGTTTCTATAACATGCGCAATTGTCAGGTCGAACATGCATTGAAAATAGAGGGTCAGTAGTCGAACATAGACGTACATAAGCTATTAACTAACACCAAACCAGCCTATTATCATAGCCGTTTATGCTCAAGATGCGGAATTTCCTTGGAAAGATAGCCTACCTTTTTGTTGCGATATTGTAAACATGAAAACCATACAATTAGCAGAAATGCCAGTGATTTACTATGCCATTGAGACGTAAGCTCCAAGGCAGAATCTCCTTTAGTCCTGACATGTTCAAGCTGTTGCAGTCGTAACCGTCGTCTGCTGAATCCAACGTATCCTAGGTTTGCTTGTATGACAACGATCAACAAGTTATTCGAGCATCTAGGAGCTCTTGCGAATTTGATTTGTCTGCTCCGCTGCGCTGTAGCAGCGGCGTCGACAGCATTCCTTGTAGATAGCCGATTTCCGACGCCACCCCTCCACGTGCCCTCAACACCACCACCACCCAACGGCAATAAACACACCGTTTTAACTCTTACGGTTCGGCACGGAGGTCTTGATGGCAGTGCTTTCTCACACGCCACGTCTTTGCCTGTCACAAAAATGGCGCCAGCGGAGGGGCATACCCCCACCACCACCACCATCTCTCCCTCACTCTCTCTCTCTCTCACACACACACACACACACACACACACACTAATTGATTGGGTGACTACTAAAACATTGTACTACACCATGCATCATTTTCACTCAGGCAATACTGTCTACAAATTAGACACTCAAGAGTGCCCTAGGACATAACATGAATAACTTTCTCTACATATGACATACATTTTAAAGAGCAGATGTGTACACAAATTAACAAATACAATTAGTAACAACACATTTTCAAATAATGTTTATTGTTAATTGTTTATTGTTATAGGTTATTGTTAAGTTTGCATTGAGGTGGGAATTTATTGCCACAGAGGTGTAACATGTTTTTCAACTCCTATTGTGTTCTCACACATTACAGATAGAAAACAATTTTGTATTATTTTGCATAAAGAAAACGTTTTATTGAAGTGTAATGACAAAATGCTAAACAGTAAAAACAATGGAGATCTAAAAGTCCCATCTATGATCCTATGGAGTCTTCATAGCACAAAGGTCACAAATTATTCATTTACAAATGTTTTGAAATACAAATTCATATAAAAATACATAAATAAGCAAATAATTATAAATAAATAGCAAATAAAATAATAGTCTTGCTTTCAATGGTAACTGTTTTTTAGGAAGCTGCAGTTTGGCTTTAAGCGATATCGGATCTCCAGGTCACCGATTGGCTGAAGCATCCCAAAGCCATAGCGACTGGGGTTCACAGGGGGCATAGTGGCTTCCTGGTCACACAGCTCCAGGTCCATAGATGTCAGAACCATAAACACGAACCTGTCAAACATTCAGAAAGTAAATTATATACATGTGTGTTTCACATTTCGCTGGGTAGAAGTGACAACAGTCAAAAGCCAAAGACACCAAAGCTTTTTTTTCTCCAATGGAGTAACAATGAAATAGGCCATGCTTCAAAATGATTCAATAATACATTTTCTGAAATAATAACAAATTCCCTTAGCAATAAGGAAAAAAATTAATAACCCTTCACCTAAGGAAGGAACACTCTCTGTAAGAACAAGCTGTTTTAATTTAGAAAAAGGGCTCTGTGGAAACAAATGTAATCTCTGGGTTCATCAGCATCAGGCTGTACTCACTGTTTTATGCCACTGACAGCGAAATGTCTGCCAACACACATGTTCCTGCCAGCTCCCCAGGGCATGTTGTAGTGTTTCACCCTCGCCCCTCCTTTAAAGAATTCTGTTCTCTTTGTCCCATCTGGATTAAGGAAGCGGTCATACTTAAATTTCTGCCAAAAGTGAAAATAGCACAACAATGATTATAATTGGGTCAACATCTGCCTGATAATGCATCTACACGGCACACACGGTAGGCCTATCTATGTCCAATACATTTCTCATCATTTCACTGAAAAAAAGCATAACCCTGTAAAAATGACAGACACTACCATCAGAAGAATGTCAATGTCATTTATAACTATGCAATTTTATTTCAAGGTCCAGCACAGAACAAAACAACTACATCTGACTTGACTAAGAAAGAGGTCCTTGAGACTAGGAAAATGAAATCAGAGATGAACAAAATGAAAATGGACATAATTATCCTTTGGTATCATTGAAAGCAGAAAAATGTTTTGGCCTTCCACCTGACATGAGAGGGTAAAGGGCACGCACACACACACACAAACACACACACACACACACACACACAAAGTCCTCTGTCTCTCACCTCCGGTTCGCTGTGGATCTGTGCGTCCATCTGAGGGCTGAGGTAGGGGAAGATGCAGACACGGTCCCCGCGGCGAAGCAGGTACTCCCGACCCCCGCTCATCTGTAGCACCTTGTCCTGCACCACCTCCCGAGTGATGAGGGCTGCCGCTCGGAGTCGCAGGGTCTCTTGGAGGACACTGTCTGCAGCAGTTTCAGAGAGACAGAAAGACACGATGAACATTTAATAAGGGATGACAGTGAATACACCTAATTTCATCTGCCACCTTATCAACATAACATACAAAATCAGCCTACAGTTTATTTTAAATTGAATTGATGATTGACCAACAACCTATTGATCAATTAGCTTAGAACTCTAGATGTACCCCTAGCGATAGCAAATTTGATTTGCTCGGCAAGTACGTTTAGGCATGAGCCATAGGGAACTACTGTACTCAAACATCAGTGGTGTTTAGCCAATCACAACACTCTATGTGCGAACAGGGAGTCGTTGGGCGGGCTTAGCATTGTTTGAATCGTCTTGATTGTTGCTCTGAGGGTATACATACAAAGGGCTGGTCATCC
>JAODXP020000013.1:1807332-1822332 GCA_027497455.2 Sardinella longiceps | reverse complement strand
ATCTATCTACAGTATCTATCTATCTATCCGTCTGTCTGTCTGTCTGTCATATCATATCATATTTATCATTCTAAATGTATCATTGTAATGTGTCATTGTAAATGTTCAATCATAAAATTTTAGATAATGGAGAAAATTTAAATCTGAGGATATGTCGGGTAGACGTCTATTATTTGGTTTCTTAAACTTTGCTTGGCTGGGGACTCCTCATGGAACAGAAAATGTTCCAAGGACCCTTCAGAATTGCAGAATTGTTTTTTTTGGGGGGGGCAAATGAAGGTTTACTATGTTCACTGTGTTCACATTACATTCACATTAATGCCTAAGGAAAGTGTTTTGACAGATTGTAATGATGTCATTGTTTGTAACTCAGATATTATGCTATACCCGTAATTTCCTGACTATTAGCCACGGCTTATACATTGATTTTGCTAAATTTCTTCCGCTATGAGGTTAAAACAGGGGGCAGTTAATATGGTGTTTTTTTTTTAACTTAAATAAAAATAAAACACTGTCCTGCAGCTTATACGCAATGCGGCTTATATGCGGGAAATTACTCTATTATGTAGCAAACTTGACGGACCCCCCTGACATTGTGCCACAGACCCCTTGGTGTCCCTGGAGCCCACTTTCAGAACCAAGTGTTTTAGCCCATAACACTAAATACTATTCATTTATTATGTATATATTATACATCTATTATATATTATATAAACCACAGATAAAATAAATAAATAAAAAAACAACAACAAAAAGTGCTGGAGTGGGTCTTAAATTCTTGGTTTTTAGACTAGATCCCTAACTCTTATCGGATGAGTTAAGTTTACAGTCAGTATGTACAGGTTTGTTTTTAATTGAACCGTGTGAATAAATGATACTGTAAAACTGTGTCGCTTAGCTGTCTCACCGGAAGAGCAGGCTGTAACAGAAGCTGAAGAGTCCATCTTGTCTCCACTGTTGTGGGTTCTGTGACATCTCTGTAGTGTTGAATAGCAGCTGAAGGTTGTTCTGCATGGACTCACACAGCTGCACCAGATTCGGTCCCTGGAAGTGTCTGGGTTGAGCACACACATACACACACACAAACACACACACACACACACACACACACACACACACACACACACACACACAAATACATTGGAATGGTGACTCATGGTTTCCAAAATAAAAAAATATGACATCCAATAGCATTTTGTTATCAAGTTTTCTTCTTATCTTCCTGTAAATCAACCTACAGTACTGTAAGCTAAGCTTATCAGATAGTTTAGCACAGGGTTGTCAAACATAAGGTCAGGGGCCCGGATGCGGCCCTTTACATCACTTCATGCGGCCCGCCTAAAAAGCTTGAAAAGAATTGTAGGTGTATGTTGCCTGTTCGAAAACAGTTTTGCCAATGCACTTTCTGCAACACAATCTGGCAACTCCCTATGAGGTCAATCTTAGACCTGCTTACCAACAGAAAAGGAATACAAAATTAAGTGGTGGTGCATTAGTCCTGTGTTAGTGATGGTCAGAAACATGAGGAAATGTGCATTCTTTTTTTTTCACCCGTATTTGTGGTTGTGAATGCAATTTTGGCAGTTCGGGCCTGTTAGGAAAATCCCATTGCTCATGTGGCCCTTGAGTTTGACACCCCTGGCTTAGAAAGTCTGATAGACACCTACTGTTTCATCCAGGCTTTCTCGGACACTGGGTCATGATTGGGCAAGTTGAGACTGAACATCCTCTGCATGAGCACCTGGGCATAGCGCTTGAAGTCTAGAGCCTTTGTGTCAGATACCACAGCATCGTAAGTGTTGGGATCCAGAAGAACTGTGACGTAGTGCCCAGCAACACGCACCTGTGGTGAAAATATGCATTCAAATATGCAAATAAGCATGCAAAACTCAAAAATATTATGTTTCTCTTTCTGCGTAATACGGAGACCGACTGAAGGTAAAACTAAACATTAATTTCAATGCGATAATGTCTTCATCGCTCATTGTTCAAACGAAGTATGACAGAATCATAAAATTGGGTATTACAGTCCAAAAGACCGAATAAGAAGTAATGCGTAAAATAGACTATAGGCCTATCACAGAGTAATACATTTGAATACGTGATTTTGAGGCATTTATTTGCCTGTTATTGACAGAAAACTGATGGTGTTGACTTTTATTCTTAGGTTACACATTATTACCGTGAAAATATCGCCATGCTTCTCCTTCATCCGAGTCAGAAACTTCGCTGCATCTTTACCAAATTCAAGGGCATGCCCAAGCCAAGGAATATAACCTTTATCTAAAGGTGGTTCTGCCTTCTGTCTGAGAAACAAAAAATGAAATAAATATTTTTCTAGCACTTTCTAAAGAATTAACAAACTCTTCTGACGGTGTCATTGCCCTGCAAAATCCTAATGGTGTCATATTATTTACCTGGAGCGACGGGAGTAGATTACAACCACTGCAAGAATTCCATTAAACAGTAAAATTACAGTCCATAACATGATGACTCTGATGCTCTTTCAAAGAGTTGAATGCCGTGTGCTGGTGCTTGTTTGTTTCTGCCGCCCTAGTTGGCGAACACCACAGTTTATGGAAGTTACTCATTGCGTCACTCACTTACGACACGGCAGGAGGAGGGCGTATTTAGGAAGTTTCACATCGTCAAAAAAAACAAACTTGAGGACGGTTACAACTTAAGAGGTGACAGTCTACTGCTCAATCACTGGCATGAGTCATTGCATGCCTCCAGCGTAGCCTTATAGCCTATGCCTGAAAGATTTGGCTATCTGAAATAATTAAAGACCATTGTCTCGACATGACAGTAGTGAGTAGGCTCGTGACTGACTAATTGTCTGACTATTTTTAGACTAATTTGACTAATAGTTTTATTACTGGACTAGTAAACTCGGCTTTTCCTTGATAGTTTCGTATGGAGACTGATTTAGTAGCAAGATGTTTAAGCCTGTAGGTGATTCACTTTTATATTCAAGATTATGTAATCACGACTTTGTCTTTTGAGTTTCATGCAAAATGACCCAACGAAACTAGAAGTCATAAACCTAGTAATTTCATATGACTAATAGCGTAGCCTGGTGTAGCCTATGCGTTAGGAGGATCCCATTAAAGGAATATTCCATCTCTTTATGACAATTGGTTATCACTCTCTTACCTGGAGTTATGTGGGTGAAAGCATTTTGGCCTCAGTGCATGCAATTTCCCTGTTCCCCAATTTTAGCTTTTTTTTTAGCTGTAGCTTAGTATAGGCGCCGGAATGTAAAGTAGCCAGATAGCAACTCATTGGCTACTTTACTTTCCAGTGCAATGCTAAGCTAAAGGTAAAATTGGGGTTGCCAGAATAGGAAAGCACATGCACTGAGACCAAAATGCTTCTACCCACACATGTAACTCCAGGTAAGAAGGTGAATAACCAGTTTTCATAAAGAGGTGGAATATTCCTTTAAGGTGCATTTTAATCCTCTAAACGACTTAACGGGTAGGCTACACTAAACATAATGTGGATCAGCATTTTCAAAGAATAAGCTGGTATCTAGGCTAAGAGTTCATGACCAACAAGACAGAGAGACTGACAAACATTAGAAACAGAATTGACTTTGTTCAATAAACAGCCTATTTATCTTATGCTTTTATATAGTCTAGTTTAGGCCCATATTTCGAGTTACAAAATCTGGCAAATTTTAGGCTAACTATTTGTGTAGCAGGGCAACCATTTACAAAAAACACACATAGCTTTATTTCATTTATAACCACAGTCATGTAATTACAATAGGTTGGCTATACCTCAAAGGTCTCAGAAAGTGTTCCATGAAGAGGCAATAGGTGGCAGTGGTGCAACACACAGTAGATAGGCCTATCTATGAAATAGGATACACTCAACAGTAGGCTACACTTTAAATCATCATCAGATAATTTTATTGTCAAAGTTTTGGGCATCAAACAAACTGAAAGAGATTTATGTGGACTGACATTAGATTATTATTTTACAGTAGCCTAATATGCTAAGGTACATATTCCAATTACTGTAGGCCTAAGTGCAGAGTAGTTAAAGCCTAAATCACTACATTTTTGCAACCAGCCACATTTAGACATTATACTCCAGGGTTATGTCAATATAGAATATAACAGCTAGGCTACATTGTGTTTTTGTGTTTTTCAGGCCACATTGACAATCACAGGGCATGAACCCACAGCTATGCTACACAAACGTAACACTAAAAGAGGCAGGGAGTGAGAACATTGAAGGCTGATGGGAAGGCCACCCAGGCAGCAATTATCATGGCCCCCATCTGCCTGTCACATTGCTGGGCCAGTTCAAAGGCCGAGGCCGCTGATTAGTAGATGCCTGAGTAGTGGGTCAAAATCAATGCAACAAGTGCAGTGAGGGACTTGAGTTTCTCACCAAGTGTGAGAGGATCCCTGCCCCCTGACCAAACAGGCGTGGGGGAACTCAGGTCTCAAGTGCTTGTTTGGACACCTGACAGCTCTAGTTAATACTGTTGGAGAAGTTTTATTTCCAGTTCTTGAACCAGCTCAGATTAAGGAGTGGTGAAACTCATTATGGCCATGTTGTTATTATGTGTCATAGATGGTTGATAGCCTACCTGACTGCCTGACCTGACCGATACTTTAGAATCTTGACTGTTGCAGCAGGAACTTGAGGTCTTCTCAATCCAAAGTCCACTTTAAGCCTACATAGGTTCATGTTTACATGCAGGATAAGTGCATTGTGAGTTCACAGGAAAAATTCTGGAATGTAGAAATCATTCAAATTGTACGCCTATGGTCTGTCGGAATGTTCAGGTGCGAAACAAGTCCATAGGCGCCTTTTGTCGCATGATTTTAGTGCATCAGGCTGTAAGGATGCACTAGTGGAAGGATTTCTTAACTGAAAGAGAAATATATTCAGCCTTGTGGAAAATAAATAAATAAGGAGAAAGTCGAGCCATCAGTATTTCAGAGAGACATGGTAGGTTTCAGGATAATCTGTCTGTTAGATGAACTAACATGGTATTTAGAGTGCTTTTTATTTATTTTATCTGTATCCTCAGTATTTACAAAATACTTCAAGAACAAAGCAAAAACATTTTCAGATTTTCTGTGTAAAGCACTTTTGCCAGCACTGGCTGTCTCAAGGCCTCTTGGAAATAATTCTGGTATTCTAGAACATACCTCTGTTGAAAGTTTTGACCCTTGTCCTTAACCACTCAGACTGAGGAAGTTCAAAGATGTTCAAAACTTCCTTTATTTGTTGGCACCGGGATTTACTTCCTCTTGGACACTTAAAATATGCTTGTTCACACAATGAGAACAGTGTCTTGATTCAATCCTGATTCTAAGGGTCTGCACTGACTTGGAGCCCCAGAAACACTTTAGTATTATAGCCTAATCAATGTTTGATTATGACAGATGCTACATTATTTTCTGCCATAGGGCCAACAATTTGTAGCTGTGCCCCTTATTACAACAATGTATCACACTATCTGATGGACTAATACTCATAGTGATAATACTGCGTCAGAAGACCAACGTCTTTTAATTGTGTGAATACCTGATGTCTTACCAGACACTTACCAGACACTGAAAGACTCTCATAAATGAAAATAATGCTGGCTGGCACTGGAAGAAGAAAGAAGTTTCTGAATCAATAAAGCAAAATGCTGATAGGGCCTGAAGAGAATCCACATCTGATCTGCGGTCAATCTCCAATTTCCTGTGGTTTGGCCCAGCAGAGCCTTGCCCTTCCTTCCTATGAACTTCTGTAGTGGATCTGAATTGCACTGCAGTGTCCACTTTGAGTGAGTGAGTAAACTTCAATCATAAACACAATTAGTTTAGGACCATTCCATTGAAAATGCATTTGGCATTGGCATTTCTGTATGAAACAATTCACCTAATCATTGGGATTATGGACATCACAAAAAGTCAGTTTCCTCATGAATTATCTTGTATTAACACGAACCATGCAACACTGGTGTATAAAATTCAGAATTAAAATATCTTTATTACCATGGTCATATGTACAATGAAATTTAAGTGTGATACTTATCAGTGTGTAGACCCACAATAAATGATAACAAGAGCACTCGGAGAGTGCAGACCTTCGCAAAACCAATATGGCCACTGACCCAACATAAATCCCAGATGGAATTCCAGACCTATTTCCATCCAGACCTGTTTATGTACAACTGCGCCCCCTACAGTTCTAGTGTTTACTGATGGACATGACATCTGTCAATTGTAGCCTAAGGAATCCTTTTAAAAATTCCTGAGTCCATATCCTAATCTGGATCATCACCGAAATTGAATGGGTTCTTCCTTGGGCAAAGACACACCTCTGGTAGAAATTTCATAAGAAGCCGTTACTAACAGACACACAGACAAACAAACAAATCCCCCCCAAAAAACAAAGCCTCCTTAGCGGAGGTAATAAATAATGTTGAAAATGGGTTATACTTAAGCTAAATCATAATACATAAAACGTAAGTCTCCAGGAACATACACAGATTCCTTGTTGCTCAGTATAAAAAGCATGTTGCATAAATAGCATAGCAGTAGCAAGCCCAATGTTGCTGTGTTGTTGTCCCAGGCTCTAGTATGGTAACCTGCCCTCCCCAAAAATAATCTCTGTCTGTCGCCTTCATTCTTTTTTTTTTTTTTTTAAGAAAAGAAAAGGTGTCAGGAACTGTTAGTCATGTACTGTTGTTAATCAAGCTTTATCTATCAAAATATTCTAAAGTAAATGACTGTATATTACCATAATCTAACAGTTGCCAACTAGCCTGGGCTAGCTGGTAGCAGTGCGTGTAAATCCTCACTACCCTCGCCTTCAAGAATGCTTCTAACCGCTGAGTTGGGATGCTGGGCTTTTCAGCTCAGTGGTTAAAACGTTTGTTGTAGTTGACATGGTGACAGCAACAAAAAACTGCAGTACACATTACATCCATAGGAGGCTCCAAATCCCTAATATAATCCGAAGCTGCTCAGCAAAAGCCAAAAATCACACAAAAACACTACAACACAATTTTAACTCTGTTACAATATACAGAGGTTAAATTGATTGCAGATTGAGTAGGCCTACTGTACATTTTTTAGGTAACCAGAGTAGGCTCCTCATGTAGGCTTTCAATATCAGTTTCAATCAGTTTCAATATTCATGTTAGTGTTAATGTACCTATGCCAAAGACACACTGCTGAAACTACTGTTGAATTTGAATGAGAAAGATAGAGAAAGGAAGATAGAGGGGTCAGATTGTGAGCTGTCTTTATCACATCTCACATGTACTGTAGGTATCCATGCATACTCAATTAGGTCCTTCCGTAAGGACTAAAATTAGATGTTAATGGATTCGTTGCAATAGATGGACAAAAGGCCAGGTATCACAAACCTATCTCTGGCAAAAATCTTATCACACCCAATCTCTGGCTCTCTGCTTGCTATTTAAAGAGGCGAAAATTAGTTTTTGCCAACCTTAAAGAAACAGCGACCAGACTCATTGCATATACCAAAAGCTGACTTTGATGGAAGCTGTCTCTATTCAGCTAACTGGTGCATTTTGGCAATGACATGCTGTCTTTACATGACGTCTGAAAGTGAATGGAATAAGCAAATATACTTTATAGTGTCCATTTCTCTCCCTTTCACCATACAACATATCTAAAAATAATTTAAGCGATAAAAACATACCAGTGCATCCATTTTATAAATGTAAAACTTTATAAATCCTGTGAGCCGAAAGGGTATGAAACTTTTCAAATGAGCTGTACTTTAGATACAATATATAAAAACCCCATAAACCTTCAAAGTAAAACTACTAATTCAGAGGCAAAAAGGCAAAGTGAGATGATCTGTTGTGGAATGAGGAGTTGTTTTCCCTGACCTTCTCTCCCTATATCCAGCATGTGCTGCGTGCTCTCTCCGCCCTTTGTGATAAATCAATAGGGAGAGGACAGGTGCACACATGCGTACAGATGTGCCATGGAAACACCTAATCACAGTCCAGCAGAAGCCCTTTCAAAGCATCGCTGATGTAATTAATAGATAGTGGAGAAGCGCTCACTTATTGAAAACTACTCTGGTGCCATGTGACTACTGGTGAAGAGGACAGTGTACTGGACACACGGTGCTCTTGTGCTCTTGCTTCTCTTACATCAATATGTATTTATATTAAACTTCATTTGTAATTATATAACTTAATTTAATTATATAAAACGTAATTTGCCAAAACAGACAAGCCCCATGTTAATTAATGCTGATATTTCTTTAACTCATTGTGACCTCATCAAACTAAAGCAGGCTTGATTTGTATTCAGATTTATTTGTTAAAAAATAGTACACATATAACTGGACATATGGATATAATCTTAGTTACACTATTTAAACAATTATGATTTTTTTTTAAATTAAATATCTGTAGAAAAAAATATTTGTAAATGAATTCCTATAAATAAATGTATTGCAAAGCAAAGAGGTCTCTTATGACAACAGCTTTTTTCAAAACCTGGTAATGTAATGGTGCAAAGCTCTACTATAAACATATAGGGCTGCTTTCCCATACATGGATTAAGCCTAGTCCTCAACTAAAAGCTTTTTCTCAAGCAGAGACCTCTTCTTGGCTCACAGTTATCCATGTAGGGGAAAATGTCTCAGTCTTGATCGTGGCAAAGGAAGGCAAGAAGATCATTAAGGGGCTCCTCTTTTCTGCCTTTGTTTTGCCTCATAGTAACAATGACTACATGTTTGTGTGTGTGTGTGTGTGTGTGTGTGTGTGTGTGTGTGTGTGTTTGTGTGTGTGTGTGTGTGAGTGTGAGTGTGTGTTTGCGTGTGTGTGTGAGGGGGGGGGGGGCTCTATTGGCCATACACAGCTGGGGGGCTTCCATGGAACTTACATCTGATGATCAATGTCATAATAAATTATATATTTCTTTATTCGTCTATGTATGTTCTGCTCACAGTAAGACAAGGAAAATATGTGGTGAGTAAATTTCATTATCAGGGTATATGTGTGTTGTGCATGTGTGTGTGACTATGTGTGACATGAGCAGTGAGCAGATAACCCTCTATGGTGTATGCTTGAGGCAACAAAGACGCCCTCGGGGAGAAAAATAGCACGTTGAATTGAAGCACGATGAAATGTTAGGATACACATCAAGCCCTAGAGGAAGAGTTTGCAAAACTACAGTTGCTATACTGCTGACAAAACCTAAAGCACCAAATCCCTTTCCTGGTACCCTCACACTCCCTTCCCCTAGGGCTGTAAACAAAACTAGGCATCTAGACTCACACAAAGCCTTATTCATTACCCATATGTTTTCCTGTGAACTTTACAGAGGGGATCAGATTGAAGTAAAAATGTAATGCAATTAGTCAGTGCAACCATATATGATGGCATGATAAATATGGTGCATGTTCAGGCAAGGACATTGGCCAAAGTGTGTTATGTGTGTTTTGTTGTCTCTGGTGTCTTGCTGCTACATTGTGTAGTGGAAATATTGCTAATGCAGTATACTGTGCAGGAAAGTGTGTTTGCAGATTGTAGTTCTAGTAATTTAGGAAGGAGGTCAATGCATGCTTGAGCGAAGGTTGTTTGTAAAGGTGTGCATGTGTGTGTGTATGTGTGTGTGTGTGTGTGTGTGTGTCTGTGTTTGTGTGTGTGTGTTTTGGAGGGGGTGGGGGTAAGTGGTGTGGTCGTAGGCGGCGGCGTGCTTGTAGCACAACAACCCAATTAAAGCAGCTTTAAAAAATTACACACACCTCATTAACTTAATTGTCACACACACACACACACACACACACACACACACACACAGGAAAAATCAATGACCTCGCTTGGTATGCACAATGGTGCAGTGATCGTGCCTTAGGCCTCCCAGTACAACTTCTCAAGCGCTAATAACAGAATACAGAGCGGCTTGCCTGTTACATAACGGTGGCCGTGAATGATGAGCGTGTGTGTGCTTCCCAAGAAGATAAAAAAAAAAAGAAGAAAGGAAAAGAGAGAAAGCCAACAGGAGTTGCGGAGGCGAGAAGGCAGCAGGTACAACACCTTCCATTCTCACACTCACTGCCCAGCGGAAGAAAGGGAGAGTTTAACATTCAAAGCTGGGTGTGCGCCAGGCAGCTTAGACCCTCAGGGTGTCAAGACATGGAGAGAAGGAGCTGTTTTCTCTCTCTCTCTCTCTCCCTCTCTCTCTCTCTCTGTGGCAGAGTGCGACAGAGAGAGGACAAGACGTCAAAGTGTATGTGTGTGTGTATGTGGGAGGGGGTTGCTGGTTAGACACAGAGAGATGGCTCTTTTAATCCCACAAATTGAATCGATAAACAGGAGGGGTACAAACAAGGGATGTTACATTCTAGCAAAGGAGCGACAACAGCCTGGTAGCGCCTAGCAGAAGCACACCCTGGAGCTCGTTTCTAAGCTCTCATTAATCAGACAACTGGGGTGCATGAGGCGCGGCAGAAAGGAACACGCAGAGCAGACTCCACATCACAGCAATGCAGCCATTCATAATAAAGCTCTGGGGTGACACCAGGATAGCAACTTAATTAGAAGACACTGATGAGTCTGATGGCCCCCAGTAAGGTGCACCAGGAGCCTAGTAAAACAGGACCTGGAATCTTCTACCATGTAGAGGTCTCAGAGCAATACAGAAGATCAGTAGGGTCAGACCATGCTGTGCCCCCCCCCACGGTACTAAAGAGTTGTTCTGCTGTGAACTAAATACATCAATAAAGACAACCAAAGGCAAGGTAGTCCCAAAGTCTTAATTATTGCAGTATTATAGCTAGATCAAACTATTCATGTCATATTTTGTTATTATCTAATATATTAAATATTAAATAACAAAAAGAAAAAGTTTAAATCATTTTAAATATTTTCAATGTTTTTCTGGTATTCAACAGATTGTGTCATTCAGCTACTGGCTACAAGCAGGTGAGATGGAAATGAAGAGGCTAGCTAGCAGACAGTCTGACTCTTCAGCAAAAGCTAATTATCTCAATCAGTCTCCTCCTAATACACTCAAAGATTTCTCCTAACCTCCTGCAGCTGCTATCATCACGAAGGTCAAAATATATGCACAGAACAAACAACCTTCTGCATACTGAAGTGGAAACATAACCACACAGAAATCAACATTGCTGTTATTGGCAGCATACTTAAAGGGGCAGTATGTAAGAATAGTATTCCAAATAATCATAAAATGGCCCTGATATGTCACTAGACATGGAGAAATTATGTAAGGGATAATATATTGTCAGCTGGTCATTATAGAAAAATATTTTCAGACAGGAAGAACCTTTGATTCGTCCTCAAGGGAAATATTTTTCTATAATGCAATACATTATCCCGCTTATTACACGGCTACTTGCCAACATGACAAGATAATATTTCACAGAGATGTCTTTTTAGTAATTTGTTAATGTTTCATGGCTTCTGTGGATAAACAAATAGTTCGCAAAGCAACTTGAACTTGAAACATTCTATAGAACACAGTTCACTTTCAACAATGTTTCATTGTTGATCTCTATGCGCGGGATGATACGGAGATGTGAAATCTCAAGCAAAGAACCTGTTGCCATTGACAATGGTCTTTATACTTTTTCAGCGGTCATTATACAGAAATAACTGACCTGCGAACGTTGAGGAGACCCATTAAAAGTGAATGGAGCCTCCCACAACATTCTAGAGACCCGTAGCCTATAATAAATTCATTTTAAACACTGGTATTACTGAAAGTTGTAGTCCAGTCAGATTGCATCCTGTCAGATTGCATTTGAAAAGCTAAGTTGCAACCCACAAGTAGTGCTTGTGTTGTCATCTCAAGTAATGTTTATGTTGTTGTTATTGTCAAGGCCTTGTTATTTTTCCAAAATACATTATGACAAAGTGAGAACTAAGACAAGAATGTATAGGAAATGCCTTTGTGACAGCTGAAAGCAGCAAAG
This sequence comes from Sardinella longiceps, assembly GCA_027497455.2. NCBI lineage: Eukaryota > Metazoa > Chordata > Actinopteri > Clupeiformes > Clupeidae > Sardinella > Sardinella longiceps. Next base: position 1,810,383 of record JAODXP020000013.1, on the reverse strand, counting down.
TATTTTGAAACATGATTGTAGTAAACATTTTTTTCTACATACTGCTACTTTAACCACAAGGTTAGAATGTAAATTTACCACTAACATGAATCAAAGCTATTATCCCTCTGGATTATAGGGTTGTGCAAGTGCAGGTCTGATGGAAATAATTCAGTGAGTTATATAGTGTGTGCCAATGAAACCTGTTTTGGAATGTGTGCTTGGAATGGATATAGGCTTATTCAGTCTCCATAGGCCACCACACTCCTGTTGTACTGTAGTTAAGAGCTCCTGCTGGTAACTGCAGCCTCTATCAGCCATGCTCAGCCCAGGATGCAGGGAATAATCTTGACAGCATCTGCCATGTTTTGCACCAGTAGTAGGATGAGCTGTAGCAAACTTCTCTGTTGTCTGCTGCCCATAAATCTCAGCTGACAAGGCACTCTCTCTCTCTCTCTCTCTCTCTCTCTCTCTCTCTCTCTCTCTCTCTCTCTGTGTGTGTGTGTGTGTGTGTGTGTGTGTGTCTGTGTGTGTGCGTGTGTGTGTGTGTGTGTGTGTGTGTGTGTGTGTGTGTGTGTGTGTGTGTGTGTGTGTGTGTGTGTGTGTGTGTGTGTGTGTGAAAGGGAAAGGGAAGGAGTTCTAAATAAATGTCCATGTGTGTGGCTGACATTTTGGTGTGAGTCAACGTGAGCTGAATTTCACACACAATGGAAAGCCAGTTCCTGGGACTCAGCTTGTGCAGGGATCTTAGATGCAGCTTGTTCTCTTGCTTATTCAGAAACATTTCTCATGATTGCATTTATGCCAATGTATTTGTTATGTATTATGGACTTGGAAAGCAGTGGTCCCGTTGCACATCTAAGTTTGAGAAGCATGGATGGGTAATCCCTAAAAAGCCCTAAAGTTTGAGCTTTGAAGTTCATCGTCGTTTTAAATGAATACTTACAGCAGCATACTCACTGACTTACTGAGATGTTGCTCTGAGATTGAGAGTGAGAGGATTTCAACTCCAGGCTTAAAGTCAGTCTGATCCAACTAAAGGAAATCATTGTTTAAAATCCCCAAAGATGCCAAAACTTGTAGAGCTCCACTATTTCATTTTTCATCCAATTTAGTCGTGCACAAATGAATGGCACCTCCACCCCACCCCAACTCTCTTCTACAATGTCAGCAGTGTGTCTCCACAGGCCAAAGCTGACAAAAAACGACATTACAATGTAACCTTGTAAAAGCCTCCTTTTTTGCCAAGGACTAGTGGGCTTGTTCTTATGAGACTCTTGCTACTGAATCCCTTCAGTGTGAACTAGCATTGCAAAGAAGTTTCATGTCACAGGAGGATACTATGCTCTCAGAAACATGAGCCCTTTAGACAGAGAAAAATATTCTTTTACAGTTAACTAAGTTTTTATACAGCAGTGGGTTGAGTGTATGATCTCTATTGGGACACCAGGCAAGTCTGGGAAAAAAAAGGTCGAAGCAAAAATAGGCATGAAAAAGATAACATTTCTGATAATCACCCCACCAGCCTTGTCTCCATTCCCCATTTGTTGGAAGAGCCCTGCACTTTGAGAAAGAAGGATCTACACATTACTTCTTACTGACAAAATGGTTTAAGGGACTCAAGTATTTCCTGTCAAGTTTCGTCATCTTGGATAACCAGAAAAGACATAATCTACAATTATCTTAAAACCCCAGAACAATATTATGTTTGGTTAGCCTATTTGAGTTCAGCTTTCCTGCCATCTAACAGTCTGTAGTCATTCAATGTCCCAGTTTCTGCTCTAGCTGACGTTCACTGTGATGCCTTGAGCCAATTGTGACTTGACAGTTGCCCAAACCCATTGTCCACAATGACTTCCACACACGCAATCCGAATCATCTCGGATAGGCCTACTGGCATGTGCTGTGTGAAATGCGCTGCAGGGATGTACGCCTACACGGGTCCGGTTGACACAGCCTCTTGGAGTGTCCTCTGGGTAGCCTACGCCATGCATGCAAGGGTCCTGGGGTCCCCAACGCTTCTCCGTTTCGGGTGATGAGAGCCTGCCTGGATCATTGATTTCACGGGTATCGTCTATCGCTGCCCTTTGCTATCAAATGCAGATGATGGGAGAGTCTTTCCCACATTGTGTCGTAATATTTGGAGGCGCATGGCGGATGGAGCCATAGCTTGTTTGTTTACCGGGCCTTGTGCTTGGGCCTCTCTTCCTGTGTTGTGAGGTTTTTTATTTTTTATTTTTTGACCAGGCAAGGAGAGGACAGCTCCAGCACCAGTCCCACGGCTTGAGCAGAGAAGGCCCGGCTGGAATGTTTACGCCTGAGCGCTCTTTAGTGTGGAGGTCCGATGCCTGTTTATATATGTGCAAGCTCATTACAGCCATGACTCTGATCGCAGAGCTGGCTGACGGCTTTCAGGGAAGTCTAAGGTCCCCACAACAATAAACATGGGGGTTGCTGTTTTGTTTTGACAAGACTTACGTATTGCAGAGCAAACAATCCTGTGTATCAACCACAAAGAATTTTTGGCCGACTGATAATACTGATAGTTGTAGTTTGTGAGGAATGTTTTCAAATTTATTGTGCACTCCACTGACTTCTAGAAACATCCACAACCATTCCATGTGTACAAATTGTTGTTCTCCTCTTTCTTTCCAACATGATCTTCACTAGAGATAAGGGCTCGTTCAAAATAATCACAACATGATTTAAAAATATACTTTATATATATATAAATATATATAAAAATATACTAATATATATTATTATACTATATAGGCCTATAGATATTCCCCTTTTCCAAGATAGAAACATACTACTACTACTACTAGGCTACTACTAATACTACTACTACTACTACTACTACTAATAATAATAATAATAATAATAACTTGAATTTGAAACTTTGTAAGAGTTAATACAAGCTTATCATAAGTCCTAGGTCAATGTTCCCTTTTTTAGTTTTGAAAAGAGAACCAATATTTTGTATTATGGTCATTGCACAGATGATCCCATGAAGGTGAAAAAGCTATTTTGCTGTCAATACAACATAGAGTATAGTGTATATATATATAT
>JAODXP020000013.1:1765810-1807232 GCA_027497455.2 Sardinella longiceps | reverse complement strand
TAGAGGTCCTACAGATAGATAGATGAGAGAGAGAGAGAGACACAGAGAGAGAGAGAGAGAGAGAGCAGTATATTAGTGATGGTAATAAAATCCAGTTGGTGCCAGACAATCCTGTTGAGAATACTAGCAGGCTGAGGGAGCGCCCATGTGGGTGATGCCTCGTAAACTCCTTTTAAAGAGCCATCCTCCTTCAATACAGTCAATACACAAGCCTGCAATTACTTACATCATGTAGCACCACTGTGTTCAGTGTGGTCGAATCTGTTCAGCTATGCATCTCTGTGTGTGGGTCTGTAAGATGCGGCTTAGTGATCAATGGTCATCTACACACACACACACACACACACACATCCGCGCACACAAACACACACACACACATGCGTACACACACACACACACACACACAAGCTATGCAGACACACACACACACGCTATACAGACACATACACACACACACACACGCGCGCGCACACGCACACGCACACACACACGCTATGCAGACACATACAAACACACACACACACACACACACACACACACACACACACACACATCTCCAAGATAGGGAGCTATATTCAAAGTGGTAGACCAGGTGGAGTTTTTGGAAATGGTTTCAGTGCTACTGACTTCTGTGATACTGGCTCCAGCAGAAACACCCCCTCACCACAGCCCTAGTGTACTTCTCCATCACAGCACCAGAGAGAACTGCCTTCTGAGTTTCACCACTATTCTGGAAATCTGGTTGGCTGAGAGTGATTTTCCCCTTCATTATCCCTTTTGGAATACTTTAAAAGGGGGTGGAACAATTGAAACGGTACTCAGGCAACCATTATGAACTCCACAATGCGAGTCAATTTGCCAGCACACTTAATTAGATCCACTAAGAGAGAAAGGGAAATACGCCAACGAGCACCTGATGAATGAGAAATGGCCATTAAGCTCGTTAGGGCTGATTGCATCGCTGAAGTTGTGACGGTTGAACTGCAAACCACAAACTGCATCCTCACCATTTTGCTCGATTGGAGTGAGCGATAGGGCTAACATGCCCATGGATATGTGAAAACTTTGGTAATGCACAAAACCCGCAGATTCTGTAGGGTGCACCTCAGGCTGGAGGAGTCCCAGCAGCATACAGCAGTCATTATCGATTCATTATGGAAGGAACCAGTGCACACCAAAAATAATTATGGGATGTGCACTAAAGATGTGCACTGTCAGATAAGGAAAAGGCCTGTGACTGTGGAAAAGTGAATTATACATGCTGCAGAAACAGTATAGCACATCATAATAGAAATACTATTTCTGCAATATTCACTTTTGGTTTTATAATTTGTTTGCTGTCATTTTTGTTTTCTTACTTTCTTTTTCTCCATGACTAGATCTTGATGCAATGAAAAATGCAAATTTAAATGCTTATTGCACATTTGATTTTTCACTTTGCAAGTGCACTTACTTAGCACATTAAACTGCTTTTGCGTGAAAAGCTACAGTACATACAAATAGAATGGCTTTGCCTTCAACATTCTACATACCTCTGAATTTGACATACCTCCACTATGAATAACCACATGTATTCTATTATGCAGTAGCTTCCTCATGTATCCACTAAATATCCTCATATCAGTAGAAAAGCGATTGATAAAGTCCAAAGTCGCACCCTGAATAACAACCCTCTGCAGTGTATCCTCTGAGGAGATGGAAAAACCACAGGCTAATTGCGTTTACATTAACCTCTCAGCAGGCCTGGCTTTCCTATGTAATCCACAGACCATTTACGGTACATAAGGGATGCCTCATTTTGTTGAACAAACTCAGCAGGCAGCTAATGTCATGAAGCTCTCAGCAGCAACTAATGAGGACATGTTTTTAGCTATTTCACAACCTTCATTGCACTGTTTACACTTTTGAATTGTGGAAAACGTGTGATATTCCATCATCATTTGTTTCAGTTCCATTCAATTACATTTTATCTCCATGACCCCTGAAGCAGTTGGTGCGTTGAAGAGGTCAAATCCTTGAACTCATCAGAACTAGCACTATGTACTGTGGAAAACTGTGTGGGGAAAACTTACTAGCAACACAACACACAAAAGTGTGAACAAATAAAGGTCTGAGAATGGATAGAAAAGATCGAAAGATCCAGCTTGATTAAAAAGAAAATTATTAAGATTTCATATCAGGACAGAAATGGGAAGCCAAATCTTCCATTTAACACTAATGGTCATGAATAATGATCTAATCATAATAATGATGATGATGATGATGATGATGATGAATGGCCTGCCCGGTCATGGGTCAAATGTAACATTTAGGAAACGTTTCACTGGTGTACTCTACTTGTATTACACCTGCAAGAGTCCAACATTTAATTTCATGTTGCTCTCAAAAACTTGGAGGCAGCCCCATGACACATGCACAGGACGTTTCCCACCACAGTATGGCACACAAATCACAGGCCTATTCACCAAGCACAAGCCTTCTTCCTCACCAGTCTCTCAAAGTTATCCACAAGAGATGACAACTGTAATTACCATCCAGGGCCATGTTTCCCAAAGCCTTCTCAACACTAAGCAGTTCTTAGCTTATGGTTATACCTATACGTTAAGCACTACTTAGCATTAAGAAGGCTTTGGTAAACGCAAGCCAGGTAGATAATCATGGGCATCATTAACATACATGTAAGCTCTCTTTCTTCCTTCCAGCCTTTTCTCAGACAACAAGGAGGTTCAACACTGGCCTGCTCAGTTTGCCAAGTGGGAGGCTCACCGAGGCCTTTTGATTTTTTATACATTACATGGCCTTGCTTAATTAGCAAATGAATAGCCGGCGAGATCAATACAAACAATAATGATCTGCTGACCAAGTGCTCAGTATAAGTCCTCCTGGGTCTTACAAGTGCAGGGTTAGACCCTTGGGTTTCTGCTATGCAACACACACTAATTATGAAAAGAAAACAGTGAGTGAACATTACAGTATACATCATGAGCAGATATTAGTACCTGGATAAAGGATTTAACATGAAAAACTTCACAATTCAGCTGATCAATAGTTGTTTCCTCCACACCAATAAACGAGATTGCATCTTAAAACCACCAGGAAGAATAGTATGGCTGTACAGGATAGCTTATAGGGATCTTTAGACAATAAACAATGATAACTTTTGTTTTGCTGTTGAGCACAGTTGAGTGAATCCTTCCCTAAATGAAGTATATACTTCATATCCCAAAATGGAAAAGGCAATCTCATTCACAACGGTCTCACTGAAATCCTATCATAGTGCAGTTTATAGCCGTGACTCTGCTCTTAAAAAAAAGTAGCTGTGGCCTTCCACCTCAGCGACATAAAAAACAAAAGCCTGTCTCCCCCGCCATCTCATAAACAGCAATGGCCCAGCCTTATGAGCGGTCGAGCTGGGCACATTTCATGCCAGCGAATTAGCCTTGAATGAGAGCTAGCAGCCTCTTGAAGTAGAGCACATGGTAATTTGCGGCCGGCGCTGGGCTGCTGGTGGTCAAGCGTAATCTGATTGCGAGGTAAGGCCACCCGGAGAAATGTGATTTACAGGCAGAAGGCAGGAGGAGCTGTAGCGGGAGAGAGAGGGAGAGCTGTGCCTGGGATGCCTGTCTCATTGAAGGATAATTAATGCGACATTTCCCTGACATTTAGCAGGAGAGCGTAGTGGAGAAGAGGGAGGGAGAGAGAGAGAGAGAGAGAGAGAGAGAGAGAGAGAGAGACTGAATTTGACCGAATGTGAATGGCTACAACAGAGTCACAGCAGACATGTATTACATGGAGACAGAGCAAGTGATCCAGAAGTTCTCTCCTCAAAAGAGGTTAAAAAAAGAAAGAAAAAGAAAAAAATGACTTAAAATACGCTCCAAGACCAGCTGTTAAATGCTAATTACAAAGCCCGTTGCTTTTCAGGAACATAGATGGCCGTTTGCATATGTCCATCACATACACACACACACCTGTAAAAACACACACACACACACACACACACACACACACACACACACACACACACACACACACACACATACACACACACACACACACAACCACCTGTCATTACATAATGGCTACACTGACATGCATGGTCCCTTTAAAGTCTCTGAGGTTGATGGTCTGTTGACACTCCTTTTAGAGGAAACACTGGTCTCTCTGTTGCCAGGTAACAGTTCTCCTCTGATCAGCTTCCTCTTTTCATCACCCCCACCCCTCCTCCTCCCAAAACACACACACACACACACACACACACACACACACACACACACACACACACACACACACACACACACACACACACACACACACACACAAGAGGCACACACACTCACTCTCATCATCATCTCTCTCTCTCTCTCTCTCACACACACACACACACTCTCTCACACACACACACACACACACACAGTCATACACCTGGATCCTTGAAGGAAACCATACTCAACTACTCAAAAGTGGACAAGCCAGTAGACACCACCTACAGTTCCACTTACTGTAGGTTTTATCTAATCATAGATAGAATCGATCTGATCAGTGCTATACATCAAGCACTACCAGCTGAAGATGTCCAAGAGTGGTGGAATGAGTGCACTTCTTGGATGGTCTTACACCACAAATGCTCCACAGCATCTCAGGCCATCTCCAGTATAGTAGAAGCATGCTGCTGACCACAAAAGTTGCCCAAAGTAATGCTAATTCTCTTCGCCTGTTCTAGATGAGTTTGGAAGGATGTGCGAAAAGCCAAAGTGGGCCCCATTCCATAGCTTCGATCAATTTGATAGCCAATAATGTATTTAGTGGCCATTGGCTGGGATGATATGTCTTCTCCATCCTTTTAAGCTAATTGCTAGTTGATATATCGCTCTAGATGTGTAGAGGTTGCACTTTCTCTCTCTCTCTCTCTCTCTCTCTCTCTCTCTCTCTCTCTCTCTCTCTCCCCCATTTCTTCCTATCTATCTCTCCTTGCCTCTCACAGTAAATGCCTTGAGCCAGAGAGTTAGCTGTGATGTAATATTTATCATAGTTTGATGGAGCATAAATAGCCAAATGAACTCGGCATCAGGCAGTAACTTTAAGGGAAGTCATGAAAAATGTGTCCAGTGAAGGGAAAAACATTTGCTGGTGCCTGAGCATTTTAAAGATAATTTCACAAAGATCAAAGGGCAACTCTGGCAAAAGGCAATATGCTTTATTAGACAAGTATTGCCTTTTATTTGGGCAAAGTCATAAAAAGTGTCATCAAGAATGGAAAAGACGTTTGACGAATGCAACCTACTAAGGCTAGCAACGTGCAAAGGCCAAAGGCACAGATTCGTAATAAAAGTTATGTCAATAGACATGACAAGGCTAAATCAACCAACGTTTCAGTGACCATTTGATCTAAATGAGGTATAACCAACGTGAATTTTACATTTATCCACCCTTTCTCAACCCCTATTTGGAATTCAGAACAAAAACAAACAACTAGCAAACAAACGTTGTCCACATTGTTTTGTCAGCATTTATAGGCAAGCTTGAAAGTGAGTGTGTAAAGAAATAAACCTGATCCGAGGCCAAGCATGTACACTATATACAATGTCCACATCACCAAATCTAAAGTAAGCCTTTCTTCAAAAATTAAAAAAAAAAAAAAATGCAATTGTAGCCTACTTGTGAGGGTAGCCAGGGTGCTGTAGAGATTGGGCCATACATTGCCTTTCAATTGTACCACACAGTAGTGACTCAATCATAAGTTTGCCTGTTAAAAAAAAAAAAAAACATGTTGAGAGTTACCTTGGCGGCTACAGAAGATCCCGGCTTCTCTAGAAGGTCCCAAAGTTTCTTGCGCTTTTCGGCGCAGCACGTGTTGTCAAATTCTTCCCCTTCCCGATCCTTCAAAGTGTCAGCCTCGCGCTTCAGCTCCTCGTTCATTTGTTCTTTCTTCTGGTGGTAGCGAGCTTGGCAGCAGGACTCCAGGTAAATCTCATCGACGCCCCAGTAGTCCAACTCCTGACTGAAGGACAGCGCGCACATCTCCTCCATCATGTGCAGCTTGCCGGTGCGATAGAAATTTAGGATGGACGTGAACGCACCGGGATGCCGGTCAAAGAAGTATTCGTTGTCGTCCAGGTTGTAGTCGTCACATACCTCCATGAGTGAATCGTGTGTTTTACAGTCCCGCAATTTGCCTAGGCGCGTTCGCGGCAAACGGTCAAGGGTTCTCCACAAGACCTCGTGCGGAAGACCTCCGACATTCAGCTTCACCCTGCGATAGCAAGACATACTCCGAACAATATCCCCCGGTTCCGGGGGAAGAGACGCTGTCGACCGGGAGCTTGGCTTGTTCATTCCTGCTGATGTATTTTCCATTTCTTTTGTGCTGGTTCTGAAGGCTGGTGTTAGTCCAGAACACACAACATGGTCCAAGAATTAACACTCACTCTCAGGCTTGAAGCGCCCATCCTTGTCCCTGTAGAAAGGAAGAGGGAGAGAGAGAGAGAGAGAGAGAGAGAGAGAGAGAGAGAGAGAGAGAGAGAGAGAGAGAGAGAGAGAGAATCATTCACTAAGATGTCTGAAGCAGACACCTGGCATCAATCAAGCTAATCATTTCCAAATAATTCCACCCATTTATCAAAAAGCCTACAGTAGGCTACAGCTTTCCATGTGACTGAGCACGGCCAGTGGTCAACGCACAACCGGACTGACTGAAAACTGCTGGGAGCTGTCCACTAAAAACAGTGCTGAAACTAGCCATTATACCTTAATGGTATGACTCTCTCTCTATAGTCGTTACATAGAGCCTGATATTTTTTATTCTTGTTGAGCGCTGTATACATCATTATGAGAATGAAGTAGTTTAGCATAAAAAATGTTCAACAAAAATGAACACGGAATAACAAGAGTTAACAAGACCGCTCATGTTTCTAGCCCGCCTTGCACCACCAAAACAGAGCCACACTCTGATTCTTCTCAAACGACAAGAAATTATTCAAAGGAACTGTCAATCATCTTTTGTTGATATTCTACCAAAACAAGGCACATATAAATTTTGGTTAGAATTGACAATTTGGTTTTGGACTGCTACAGGCGCACTGCTTAATGCCAAAATACCTGATTAATTGCCTCATACACGCCTTGCATGCTAGCAGCAATAAATCACTATCATAACAGGCTTATTCTGTAAGTAACCTAAAGATTTCTTGGCTTCATCTGTTGATGAATTAAAAGTAAGGAGTTATTAATGTCATATATTGAAGTATTCGTCGAGGAATGATACACATTAAGACAGCATTCATAAGTCACTGTTTGCACCAACACAAGCCACAAATGGTCGATAGCTTTATGTGTATCGATTTAAATTGGTTTATTTATGTTTCTATAACATGCGCAATTGTCAGGTCGAACATGCATTGAAAATAGAGGGTCAGTAGTCGAACATAGACGTACATAAGCTATTAACTAACACCAAACCAGCCTATTATCATAGCCGTTTATGCTCAAGATGCGGAATTTCCTTGGAAAGATAGCCTACCTTTTTGTTGCGATATTGTAAACATGAAAACCATACAATTAGCAGAAATGCCAGTGATTTACTATGCCATTGAGACGTAAGCTCCAAGGCAGAATCTCCTTTAGTCCTGACATGTTCAAGCTGTTGCAGTCGTAACCGTCGTCTGCTGAATCCAACGTATCCTAGGTTTGCTTGTATGACAACGATCAACAAGTTATTCGAGCATCTAGGAGCTCTTGCGAATTTGATTTGTCTGCTCCGCTGCGCTGTAGCAGCGGCGTCGACAGCATTCCTTGTAGATAGCCGATTTCCGACGCCACCCCTCCACGTGCCCTCAACACCACCACCACCCAACGGCAATAAACACACCGTTTTAACTCTTACGGTTCGGCACGGAGGTCTTGATGGCAGTGCTTTCTCACACGCCACGTCTTTGCCTGTCACAAAAATGGCGCCAGCGGAGGGGCATACCCCCACCACCACCACCATCTCTCCCTCACTCTCTCTCTCTCTCACACACACACACACACACACACACACACACACACACACACACTAATTGATTGGGTGACTACTAAAACATTGTACTACACCATGCATCATTTTTACTCAGGCAATACTGTCTACAAATTAGACACTCAAGAGTGCCCTAGGACATAACATGAATAACTTTCTCTACATATGACATACATTTTAAAGAGCAGATGTGTACACAAATTAACAAATACAATTAGTAACAACACATTTTCAAATAATGTTTATTGTTAATTGTTTATTGTTATAGGTTATTGTTAAGTTTGCATTGAGGTGGGAATTTATTGCCACAGAGGTGTAACATGTTTTTCAACTCCTATTGTGTTCTCACACATTACAGATAGAAAACAATTTTGTATTATTTTGCATAAAGAAAACGTTTTATTGAAGTGTAATGACAAAATGCTAAACAGTAAAAACAATGGAGATCTAAAAGTCCCATCTATGATCCTATGGAGTCTTCATAGCACAAAGGTCACAAATTATTCATTTACAAATGTTTTGAAATACAAATTCATATAAAAATACATAAATAAGCAAATAATTATAAATAAATAGCAAATAAAATAATAGTCTTGCTTTCAATGGTAACTGTTTTTTAGGAAGCTGCAGTTTGGCTTTAAGCGATATCGGATCTCCAGGTCACCGATTGGCTGAAGCATCCCAAAGCCATAGCGACTGGGGTTCACAGGGGGCATAGTGGCTTCCTGGTCACACAGCTCCAGGTCCATAGATGTCAGAACCATAAACACGAACCTGTCAAACATTCAGAAAGTAAATTATATACATGTGTGTTTCACATTTCGCTGGGTAGAAGTGACAACAGTCAAAAGCCAAAGACACCAAAGCTTTTTTTTCTCCAATGGAGTAACAATGAAATAGGCCATGCTTCAAAATGATTCAATAATACATTTTCTGAAATAATAACAAATTCCCTTAGCAATAAGGAAAAAAATTAATAACCCTTCACCTAAGGAAGGAACACTCTCTGTAAGAACAAGCTGTTTTAATTTAGAAAAAGGGCTCTGTGGAAACAAATGTAATCTCTGGGTTCATCAGCATCAGGCTGTACTCACTGTTTTATGCCACTGACAGCGAAATGTCTGCCAACACACATGTTCCTGCCAGCTCCCCAGGGCATGTTGTAGTGTTTCACCCTCGCCCCTCCTTTAAAGAATTCTGTTCTCTTTGTCCCATCTGGATTAAGGAAGCGGTCATACTTAAATTTCTGCCAAAAGTGAAAATAGCACAACAATGATTATAATTGGGTCAACATCTGCCTGATAATGCATCTACACGGCACACACGGTAGGCCTATCTATGTCCAATACATTTCTCATCATTTCACTGAAAAAAAGCATAACCCTGTAAAAATGACAGACACTACCATCAGAAGAATGTCAATGTCATTTATAACTATGCAATTTTATTTCAAGGTCCAGCACAGAACAAAACAACTACATCTGACTTGACTAAGAAAGAGGTCCTTGAGACTAGGAAAATGAAATCAGAGATGAACAAAATGAAAATGGACATAATTATCCTTTGGTATCATTGAAAGCAGAAAAATGTTTTGGCCTTCCACCTGACATGAGAGGGTAAAGGGCACGCACACACACACACAACACACACACACACACACACACACAAAGTCCTCTGTCTCTCACCTCCGGTTCGCTGTGGATCTGTGCGTCCATCTGAGGGCTGAGGTAGGGGAAGATGCAGACACGGTCCCCGCGGCGAAGCAGGTACTCCCGACCCCCGCTCATCTGTAGCACCTTGTCCTGCACCACCTCCCGAGTGATGAGGGCTGCCGCTCGGAGTCGCAGGGTCTCTTGGAGGACACTGTCTGCAGCAGTTTCAGAGAGACAGAGAGACATGATGAACATTTAATAAGGGATGACAGTGAAAACACCTAATTTCATCTGCCACCTTATCAACATAACATACAAAATCAGCCTACAGTTTATTTTAAATTGAATTGATGATTGACCAACAACCTATTGATCAATTAGCTTAGAACTCTAGATGTACCCCTAGCGATAGCAAATTTGATTTGCTCGGCAAGTACGTTTAGGCATGAGCCATAGGGAACTACTGTACTCAAACATCAGTGGTGTTTAGCCAATCACAACACTCTATGTGCGAACAGGGAGTCGTTGGGCGGGCTTAGCATTGTTTGAATCGTCTTGTTTGTTGCTCTGAGGGTATACATACAAAGCGCTGGTCGTCCCGCTATCCTAGTGTATGCGGAGGAAGTTTGAAAGTTTCCGACCCAGATTCCGATCTATCCATCGTGGCCAGACTATAAATTTTATGTTATAGTGTAGCTTGCCAGACTAGATCAATAGACCTATAGACTATTTTAAGACAGCTTAATTATCACCTCCATAGTTGTTTCCCCCCACAGACACTTCTCGTTATTCATAATGGCTGTTTGCAAAACTTCCCCTTTAAGCATTGTGGCTTACACACCAAGAACACTGAAATATACATTTTGTAATGTGGTGTGATGTACACATGATTGAGCCATGAGCAGAGAAATGTACTGTGTTTACAAGAAATTCATTCTTACCCAAAACAGGAGTGTTCTTCTGCAGGCTGTCCAGTGGGTGGCGCTGTTTCTGAAGGCCTCTGATCTCTGTCCTCACAGCGCACATTGCCTGAGGGTGTGTCAGCAAGAAGCCCAATAGCCAGAAGGCAGCTGGGCCTGCATTGCCCTGGATACATGAAATAAGAGAGACATGCTCGTCTTGAGATTGCTTCAAATGGAATAGTAAAATCAGTCGTTTTTTTTTCTTCTATTTTTCAAAGAAAGAAAGTTCTGTCTCAGAATAAAAGTTTTTATGGCATACTTCCCACACTAAACAGTGTGACATAAAGATATTTGTTTGTCTTTTAAACTTGAATTTCAAACGGGATGAATAAAGAATTATATTATATTATAATAACATTTTAATCACAACTGGCACTGAGCTATCTAACCCATTATTTCACTTGAGGTATGTTAACTGATTAATATTAGATACTGTATGTAGATGCATTTATCATAGGAGACTGAATCACACATGGGAAGTTTATGCAAAATGGGGACAGCATTTACATAGAGCATACAGGAATCATATAACACTCCAGGCCTATGAAAAGGTCTAACCCAATAGGTAAGGCTGTCAAAAGAATGAGTCTGGTATTTGGGGCCCCATTATAATCTTTCTGCCCCACACATATTCTGCTGCCTTCTGAGGATATATGACTGACAGCCCCTGGCACCATCCTTTTTACAAGCTCTCCACCAGATGAGAGATGTGCCATGTAATGTTGTTTGGAGACGCCAGTGATTTACTGTGTGTTTTCTGGACTGAGACTGGGCCATAAACCACAGTGCTCTCGTGTGGATGACAGGCGTACTGCACCACAGCGGAATAAGTCACATCAGCCCACAAGGAGCCAACTCAGGGCAGAGAGTCTGTAAAGCATGAGGCGACAGCATAACAGCACAAAGACAGGAGAAACTAGGGCAGCTAGATGAAAAATGGAAAAAGACAGAGTGGAGACATGCTTAAGGTATGTGTGTGTGTGTGTGTGTGTGTGCGCCGAGCACATGTGTGTGTGCCAAGTAAACACAAATGAGAATGGCACCACTGTTTAGGCAGGTGGGAGCGGCAACTGTGAAAATTTACCCAGAATCCACTAATCTCTGGGTTCCAGTTGGAGCCTAAGGCTGTACTGGCGCTGTGCCATAGCAGGAGGTGACGACAAGGTGGCGCACTCTTTCCACTTGAGATCGTGGGAATGAATGATGAAACTGTACCTAATCACAGCCAAAACTGCCACTCGGGTGTAGCCTTCCGCCCATATCTCATGGCAAAAACTCATCACCACCACTTAGTCACCAGTATACTGTCCAAGACAGGCGCACACTATTGTGTTAGTGTGTGTGTGTGTGTGTGTGTGTGTGTGTGTGTGTGTGTGTGTGTGTGTGTGTGTGTGCATTCTCAGGTAAGAGCTCACCACATAAGATGGCAAAACAAAGAGACTTGTTGCCATGGGAATGTGGAATGTGGCACACGTTACTTGTTAGACAGCATCGGAGCAGAAACGGTAAGGTGTTGAGTTCAGGTTTGTCAGCGGGAAAGAATGTTCGCACAGTCAATGCCTCTCAGTAACCCTTTTCTCCCATCTACCCCGGAACCCGAAGCTCAAGGAGTAGATAAGGTTTGATATATCAAGGGAAAAATTAAAAAGTACTAAGTAAGTAGGCTGGAATAACACACAACTATGAATGTTATCTGGAATAACAAAAATGCTATCTGCTACCTGTCTGATATTGCCTTCTACAATAGAGGCATTCATTTAATGGTCTAGTTATAAGACCCTATTACACCCCACCTATAGGTTACATTTACAGTATTTAACATGTTTGATTAATTGATGAACAGCCCAACCATTAGATAAACTTCACTTTTCAAACGGTTTCATGTCTTCCCACAATTTCAGATGCTCTACATCTCATGAACATAATATCAAAAGAAAAGCGTTCTCTCTTCCTCATCCTAAATTCTTGCCTAATTTGTAAGGCCTAGTTTGTAAGTCGGACTGAATCAAACATGTTTGATATAATCTTAACTGGTTCCACTCAATGGTCAATATGATACCAATTATGACATTAAAATGCTGACTCAGTGAGTATGCTGACTCAGGTGAGTATGAATGATTCCCAAACATCCCACATAGAGTCTGTAGGTTTGACTCACTGAATAATCGTCACTAAATCCCATTGAGCCTCAGTGAGCCTATAATCAGCCCAAATCACTACCTTCTGTCTCCCGCTTTTATGTATTTCGTAGAATACACTGAAAAGGATAACAACATAGACACAAAGATGTATGCATGTGTGTGCATGTATGACTGTGTGTGTGAGAGAGTGAAGACTTTCAGAAGCACTGAACTGGAACCCGTGGCTATTTCGGGCAACTGGGATAACAAGGAAACTGGAACATTTTGGTTTTAGTGTTTGTTGTTAGTTTGCTAGCATGACTGCAAGAATGAGAGATGAAGTGCACGTATGCGTGAGAGAGAGAGAGAGAGAGAGAGAGAGAGAGAGAGAGAGAGAGAGAGAGAGAGGTGCGTGTGCGTGTGTGTTTGCGTGTGTATAGGGGAATATGTGTGTGCATGCCAGCTGTGCCACTCCTTATGCCTTTTTGGGCTCACACATGTGTGTAAATAAAGAGATAGGCCTACAGAATGAATTTTAATTATCCTGCAAGAGAGAGAGAGAGAGAGAGAGAGAGAGAGAGAGAGAGACTAACCCAACCCAACCCAACTCACCTGTGTGACCCACAGCTGTAGCAGCATGGCCCTCCTCTGGCTCTCCTGCTCCACCTTCTCGCTCTGCAGGTACTGCAGGTAACTGTGCTGCCAGCTGTTCCTCTGGGCCCCGTCAGCACCCCCATTCAGCCAGCCGGCACTCAGCAGTTCCCACAGACGCTCCTGGGCACAGCTGGCCACTCGCTGCTCATCTGCACACACACACACACACACACACACACACACACACACACACACACACACACACACAAATTAACCAACATGCACAAGAACGCACAGAGACACACATATGTACAAACACACACACACACACCAAATTGTAAATAATTTAATAAAAAGAATAAAAAATAAATATAGCAGACAGTTATTTAGTTCTCTCTGCCTTGCCTTATCTCTTTCTGCCTTGCTTGTTATGGCCATTGCAAAATTCTGGAAAGGACCCCCCCACACACCCCATTGAGGAACTAACAATGAACTGCCATGTCATGACAGACAATGACGGATGACTTAGTCATTCCTCCCCCTTCCCAAATCTTACGACAAATACAAATGTTTTACATGTGTATGACCCGTCAGTTACAGCTGATGACAAATGTGGTTATGAACTATGGCTTTCCACCTGCTCAGTTAGAGTGACAGGACACATCACCGTGTGTGCAGAGCTGAGGAGGTGGCCCTGGTTGAACTGTTTTTGAACTCCAAGCACAGTGCTGCTAACATCAGGAAAAGTCAATAATGTCACTTGTTTTAGTTTTGTATACATTGTTATGTCAAACATTTTGTGTAGTCAAATGTACCATATGCTCTATAAATCTGCTCTATAAATTCAGGCCAAGAGGGCTTGAATTTACTCTGTAATAAGTCATTTGACTCCTGACGTTGATAAAGTCAGCTGGGAAATGTCTTGTATAGAGTTCTTTCAATGACATCAAAGCTTAAGATATTTCCCTAACAAATGGGCATACAGTACAGTACAGTATATCATTAAGCCTACTACTGTTTAAGTTATTTACCTTTCTTTGCTGCCAAACGAGCAAGTTTGGTGAGGAGTCCATCAAACTTGCGAAATTCTTCATAGACTGTGTTGAGTTGTGTGCTGTCATCCTTATCAACTTGGAATAAGGTGAGGTAGCCAGCCCTGTAGGGGAGGAAGTAAGAGTGAGTGTTGCAACGAGAAACCAAATTCTGGTGCCCAGCCCTATTGACCGCGCTGGGTAATGTGACGGATCTAGTGTTTGTTTTTAGATCCATGCAGCTGTTCCAAAGAAAAAAAACACTACCAGGGAAATAGCCATGCAAAAAAGGTCAGGTCCATCACCGGTCACACGCCTTTTCCTTTGTACACACCATTCATCCACACACACACACACACACACACGTTTTTGCTCTTTCATTTCAAATGTTTTTTTTTTTATCTCTTGACGATAGAGCAAAACTCTAGTTATGACTCAGATATAAAGCTCTTCAAAGACTGGCGTTACGCATACTTGCAATGTGACAGAACATCTATTGTGAGCACACATAGGATCTGTGTCAGTGTAAGACAGCACCACACCATGTGTTATTCAACGATCCAAACATTAGTCTGACTATTGTACAGTTAAGAAAGAGTTTGTCGTAATATCCACAGTAGCTACAGTGCTGTCTATAGTACATAGATGCCCTACTGACAGTACAAACATACACACCTTGTCAACAATGCTCTACGTTGTCTCATATTCTCAAGCACTGCCTCAGGCGTGAGGCACAGTCAGACAAGGAAATATGTGTGGTAAAAAAAATCCAAAAGTATCCAAAGTCTCATGTTAACAGAGGGAATAAATTTGATCTATCTATCTACAGTATCTATCTATCTATCCGTCTGTCTGTCTGTCTGTCATATCATATCATATTTATCATTCTAAATGTATCATTGTAATGTGTCATTGTAAATGTTCAATCATAAAATTTTAGATAATGGAGAAAATTTAAATCTGAGGATATGTCGGGTAGACGTCTATTATTTGGTTTCTTAAACTTTGCTTGGCTGGGGACTCCTCATGGAACAGAAAATGTTCCAAGGACCCTTCAGAATTGCAGAATTGTTTTTTTTTTTTTTGGGGGGGGGGGCAAATGAAGGTTTACTATGTTCACTGTGTTCACATTACATTCACATTAATGCCTAAGGAAAGTGTTTTGACAGATTGTAATGATGTCATTGTTTGTACCTCAGATATTATGCTATACCCGTAATTTCCTGACTATTAGCCGCGGCTTATACATTGATTTTGCAAAATTTCTTCCGCTATGAGGTTAAAACAGGGGGCAGTTAATATGTTTTTTTTTTTAACTTAAATAAAAATAAAACACTGTCCTGCAGCTTATACGCAATGCGGCTTATATGCGGGAAATTACTCTATTATGTAGCAAACTTGACGGACCCCCCTGACATTGTGCCACAGACCCCTTGGTGTCCCTGGAGCCCACTTTCAGAACCAAGTGTTTTAGCCCATAACACTAAATACTATTCATTTATTATGTATATATTATACATCTATTATATATTATATAAACCACAGATAAAATAAATAAATAAAAAAACAACAACAAAAAGTGCTGGAGTGGGTCTTAAATTCTTGGTTTTTAGACTAGATCCCTAACTCTTATCGGATGAGTTAAGTTTACAGTCAGTATGTACAGGTTTGTTTTTAATTGAACCGTGTGAATAAATGATACTGTAAAACTGTGTCGCTTAGCTGTCTCACCGGAAGAGCAGGCTGTAACAGAAGCTGAAGAGTCCATCTTGTCTCCACTGTTGTGGGTTCTGTGACATCTCTGTAGTGTTGAATAGCAGCTGAAGGTTGTTCTGCATGGACTCACACAGCTGCACCAGATTCGGTCCCTGGAAGTGTCTGGGTTGAGCACACACATACACACACACACACACACACACACACACACACACACACACACACACACACACACACACAAATACATTGGAATGGTGACTCATGGTTTCCAAAATAAAAAAATATGACATCCAATAGCATTTTGTTATCAAGTTTTCTTCTTATCTTCCTGTAAATCAACCTACAGTACTGTAAGCTAAGCTTATCAGATAGTTTAGCACAGGGTTGTCAAACATAAGGTCAGGGGCCCGGATGCGGCCCTTTACATCACTTCATGCGGCCCGCCTAAAAAGCTTGAAAAGAATTGTAGGTGTATGTTGCCTGTTCGAAAACAGTTTTGCCAATGCACTTTCTGCAACACAATCTGGCAACTCCCTATGAGGTCAATCTTAGATCTGCTTACCAACAGAAAAGGAATACAAAATTAAGTGGTGGTGCATTAGTCCTGTGTTAGTGATGGTCAGAAACATGAGGAAATGTGCATTTTTTTTTTTCACCCGTATTTGTGGTTGTGAATGCAATTTTGGCAGTTCGGGCCTGTTAGGAAAATCCCATTGCTCATGTGGCCCTTGAGTTTGACACCCCTGGCTTAGAAAGTCTGATAGACACCTACTGTTTCATCCAGGCTTTCTCGGACACTGGGTCATGATTGGGCAAGTTGAGACTGAACATCCTCTGCATGAGCACCTGGGCATAGCGCTTGAAGTCTAGAGCCTTTGTGTCAGATACCACAGCATCGTAAGTGTTGGGATCCAGAAGAACTGTGACGTAGTGCCCAGCAACACGCACCTGTGGTGAAAATATGCATTCAAATATGCAAATAAGCATGCAAAACTCAAAAATATTATGTTTCTCTTTCTGCGTAATACGGAGACCGACTGAAGGTAAAACTAAACATTAATTTCAATGCGATAATGTCTTCATCGCTCATTGTTCAAACGAAGTATGACAGAATCATAAAATTGGGTATTACAGTCCAAAAGACCGAATAAGAAGTAATGCGTAAAATAGACTATAGGCCTATCACAGAGTAATACATTTGAATACGTGATTTTGAGGCATTTATTTGCCTGTTATTGACAGAAAACTGATGGTGTTGACTTTTATTCTTAGGTTACACATTATTACCGTGAAAATATCGCCATGCTTCTCCTTCATCCGAGTCAGAAACTTCGCTGCATCTTTACCAAATTCAAGGGCATGCCCAAGCCAAGGAATATAACCTTTATCTAAAGGTGGTTCTGCCTTCTGTCTGAGAAACAAAAAATGAAATAAATATTTTTCTAGCACTTTCTAAAGAATTAACAAACTCTTCTGACGGTGTCATTGCCCTGCAAAATCCTAATGGTGTCATATTATTTACCTGGAGCGACGGGAGTAGATTACAACCACTGCAAGAATTCCATTAAACAGTAAAATTACAGTCCATAACATGATGACTCTGATGCTCTTTCAAAGAGTTGAATGCCGTGTGCTGGTGCTTGTTTGTTTCTGCCGCCCTAGTTGGCGAACACCACAGTTTATGGAAGTTACTCATTGCGTCACTCACTTACGACACGGCAGGAGGAGGGCGTATTTAGGAAGTTTCACATCGTCAAAAAAAACAAACTTGAGGACGGTTACAACTTAAGAGGTGACAGTCTACTGCTCAATCACTGGCATGAGTCATTGCATGCCTCCAGCGTAGCCTTATAGCCTATGCCTGAAAGATTTGGCTATCTGAAATAATTAAAGACCATTGTCTCGACATGACAGTAGTGAGTAGGCTCGTGACTGACTAATTGTCTGACTATTTTTAGACTAATTTGACTAATAGTTTTATTACTGGACTAGTAAACTCGGCTTTTCCTTGATAGTTTCGTATGGAGACTGATTTAGTAGCAAGATGTTTAAGCCTGTAGGTGATTCACTTTTATATTCAAGATTATGTAATCACGACTTTGTCTTTTGAGTTTCATGCAAAATGACCCAACGAAACTAGAAGTCATAAACCTAGTAATTTCATATGACTAATAGCGTAGCCTGGTGTAGCCTATGCGTTAGGAGGATCCCATTAAAGGAATATTCCATCTCTTTATGACAATTGGTTATCACTCTCTTACCTGGAGTTATGTGGGTGAAAGCATTTTGGCCTCAGTGCATGCAATTTCCCTGTTCCCCAATTTTAGCTTTTTTTTTAGCTGTAGCTTAGTATAGGCGCCGGAATGTAAAGTAGCCAGATAGCAACTCATTGGCTACTTTACTTTCCAGTGCAATGCTAAGCTAAAGGTAAAATTGGGGTTGCCAGAATAGGAAAGCACATGCACTGAGACCAAAATGCTTCTACCCACACATGTAACTCCAGGTAAGAAGGTGAATAACCAGTTTTCATAAAGAGGTGGAATATTCCTTTAAGGTGCATTTTAATCCTCTAAACGACTTAACGGGTAGGCTACACTAAACATAATGTGGATCAGCATTTTCAAAGAATAAGCTGGTATCTAGGCTAAGAGTTCATGACCAACAAGACAGAGAGACTGACAAACATTAGAAACAGAATTGACTTTGTTCAATAAACAGCCTATTTATCTTATGCTTTTATATAGTCTAGTTTAGGCCCATATTTCGAGTTACAAAATCTGGCAAATTTTAGGCTAACTATTTGTGTAGCAGGGCAATCTTTTACAAAAACAAAACACACAGCTTTATTTCATTTATAACCACAGTCATGTAATTACAATAGGTTGGCTATACCACAAAGGTTTCAGAAAGTGTTCCATGAAGAGGCAATAGGTGGCAGTGGTGCAACACACAGTAGATAGGCCTATCTATGAAATAGGATACACTCAACAGTAGGCTACACTTTAAATCATCATCAGATAATTTTATTGTCAAAGTTTTGGGCATCAAACAAACTGAAAGAGATTTATGTGGACTGACATTAGATTATTATTTTACAGTAGCCTAATATGCTAAGGTACATATTCCAATTACTGTAGGCCTAAGTGCAGAGTAGTTAAAGCCTAAATCACTACATTTTTGCAACCAGCCACATTTAGACATTATACTCCAGGGTTATGTCAATATAGAATATAACAGCTAGGCTACATTGTGTTTTTGTGTTTTTCAGGCCACATTGACAATCACAGGGCATGAACCCACAGCTATGCTACACAAACGTAACACTAAAAGAGGCAGGGAGTGAGAACATTGAAGGCTGATGGGAAGGCCACCCAGGCAGCAATTATCATGGCCCCCATCTGCCTGTCACATTGCTGGGCCAGTTCAAAGGCCGAGGCCGCTGATTAGTAGATGCCTGAGTAGTGGGTCAAAATCAATGCAACAAGTGCAGTGAGGGACTTGAGTTTCTCACCAAGTGTGAGAGGATCCCTGCCCCCTGACCAAACAGGCGTGGGGGAACTCAGGTCTCAAGTGCTTGTTTGGACACCTGACAGCTCTAGTTAATACTGTTGGAGAAGTTTTATTTCCAGTTCTTGAACCAGCTCAGATTAAGGAGTGGTGAAACTCATTATGGCCATGTTGTTATTATGTGTCATAGATGGTTGATAGCCTACCTGACTGCCTGACCTGACCGATACTTTAGAATCTTGACTGTTGCAGCAGGAACTTGAGGTCTTCTCAATCCAAAGTCCACTTTAAGCCTACATAGGTTCATGTTTACATGCAGGATAAGTGCATTGTGAGTTCACAGGAAAAATTCTGGAATGTAGAAATCATTCAAATTGTACGCCTATGGTCTGTCGGAATGTTCAGGTGCGAAACAAGTCCATAGGCGCCTTTTGTCGCATGATTTTAGTGCATCAGGCTGTAAGGATGCACTAGTGGAAGGATTTCTTAACTAAAGAGAAATATATTCAGCCTTGTGGAAAATAAATAAATAAGGAGAAAGTCGAGCCATCAGTATTTCAGAGAGAACATGGTAAGGCTTTTCAAGGACTAATCTGTCTGTAGTATGAACTCGATAGATTTTATAATATTTAGCATTGTGCTTTTTATTTATTTTATCTGTATCCTCAGTATTTACAAAATACTTCAAGAACAAAGCAAAAACATTTTCAGATTTTCTGTGTAAAGCACTTTTGCCAGCACTGGCTGTCTCAAGGCCTCTTGGAAATAATTCTGGTATTCTAGAACATACCTCTGTTGAAAGTTTTGACCCTTGTCCTTAACCACTCAGACTGAGGAAGTTCAAAGATGTTCAAAACTTCCTTTATTTGTTGGCACCGGGATTTACTTCCTCTTGGACACTTAAAATATGCTTGTTCACACAATGAGAACAGTGTCTTGATTCAATCCTGATTCTAAGGGTCTGCACTGACTTGGAGCCCCAGAAACACTTTAGTATTATAGCCTAATCAATGTTTGATTATGACAGATGCTACATTATTTTCTGCCATAGGGCCAACAATTTGTAGCTGTGCCCCTTATTACAACAATGTATCACACTATCTGATGGACTAATACTCATAGTGATAATACTGCGTCAGAAGACCAACGTCTTTTAATTGTGTGAATACCTGATGTCTTACCAGACACTTACCAGACACTGAAAGACTCTCATAAATGAAAATAATGCTGGCTGGCACTGGAAGAAGAAAGAAGTTTCTGAATCAATAAAGCAAAATGCTGATAGGGCCTGAAGAGAATCCACATCTGATCTGCGGTCAATCTCCAATTTCCTGTGGTTTGGCCCAGCAGAGCCTTGCCCTTCCTTCCTATGAACTTCTGTAGTGGATCTGAATTGCACTGCAGTGTCCACTTTGAGTGAGTGAGTAAACTTCAATCATAAACACAATTAGTTTAGGACCATTCCATTGAAAATGCATTTGGCATTGGCATTTCTGTATGAAACAATTCACCTAATCATTGGGATTATGGACATCACAAAAAGTCAGTTTCCTCATGAATTATCTTGTATTAACACGAACAGCAAAGTTATGAGTACCTAATAACTAACACTGGTGTATAAAATTCAGAATTAAAATATCTTTATTACCATGGTCACATGTACAATGAAATTTAAGTGTGATACTTATCAGTGTGTAGACCCACAATAAATGATAACAAGAGCACTCAGAGAGTGCAGACCTTCGCAAAACCAATATGGCCACTGACCCAACATAAATCCCAGATGGAATTCCAGACCTATTTCCATCCAGACCTGTTTATGTACAACTGCGCCCCCTACAGTTCTAGTGTTTACTGATGGACATGACATCTGTCAATTGTAGCCTAAGGAATCCTTTTAAAAATTCCTGAGTCCATATCCTAATCTGGATCATCACCGAAATTGAATGGGTTCTTCCTTGGGCAAAGACACACCTCTGGTAGAAATTTCATAAGAAGCCGTTACTAACAGACACACAGACAAACAAACAAATCCCCCCCAAAAAACAAAGCCTCCTTAGCGGAGGTAATAAATAATGTTGAAAATGGGTTATACTTAAGCTAAATCATAATACATAAAACGTAAGTCTCCAGGAACATACACAGATTCCTTGTTGCTCAGTATAAAAAGCATGTTGCATAAATAGCATAGCAGTAGCAAGCCCAATGCTGTGTTGTTGTCCCAGGCTATGGTAACCTGCCCTCCCCAAAAATGATCTCTGCTGTCGCCTTCATTCTTTTTTTTTTTTTTTTTTTAAGGTGTCAGGAACTGTTAGTCATGTACTGTTGTTAATCAAGCTTTATCTATCAAAATATTCTAAAGTAAATGACTGTATATTACCATAATCTAACAGTTGCCAACTAGCCTGGGCTAGTTGGTAGCAGTGCGTGTAAATCCTCATTACCCTCGCCTTCAAGAATGCTTCTAACCGCTGAGTTGGGATGCTGGGCTTTTCAGCTCAGTGGTTAAAACGTTTGTTGTAGTTGACATGGTGACAGCAACAAAAAACTGCAGTACACATTACATCCATAGGAGGCTCCAAATCCCTAATATAATCCGAAACTGCTCAGCGAAAGCCAAAAACACAAAAACTCTACAATACAATTTTAACTCTGTACAATATACACAGGTTAAATTGATTGCAGATTGAGTAGGCCTACTGTACATTTTTCAGGTAACCAGAGTAGGCTCCTCATGTAAGCTTTCAATATCAGTTTCAATCAGTTTCAATATTCATGTTAGTGTTAATGTACCTATGCCAAAGACACACTGCTGAAACTACTGTTGAATTTGAATGAGAAAGATAGAGAAAGGAAGATAGAGGGTCAGATTGTGAGCTGTCTTTATCACATCTCACATGTACTGTAGGTATCCATGCATACTCAATTAGGTCCTTCCGTAAGGACTAAAATTAGATGTTAATGGATTCGTTGCAATAGATGGACAAAAGGCCAGGTATCACAAACCTATCTCTGGCAAAAATCTTATCACACCCAATCTCTGGCTCTCTGCTTGCTATTTAAAGAGGCGAAAATTAGTTTTTGCCAACCTTAAAGAAACAGCGACCAGACTCATTGCATATACCAAAAGCTGACTTTGATGGAAGCTGTCTCTATTCAGCTAACTGGTGCATTTTGGCAATGACATGCTGTCTTTACATGACGTCTGAAAGTGAATGGAATAAGCAAATATACTTTATAGTGTCCATTTCTCTCCCTTTCACCATACAACATATCTAAAAATAATTTAAGCGATAAAAACATACCAGTGCATCCATTTTATAAATGTAAAAACTTTATAAATCCTGTGAGCTGAAAGGGTATGAAACTTTTCAAATGAGCTGTACTTTAGATACAATATATAAAAACCCCATAACCCTTCAAAGTAAAAGTACTAATTCAGAGGCAAAAAGGCAAAGTGAGATGATCTGTTGTGGAATGAGGAGTTGTTTTCCCTGACCTTCCCTCCCTATATCCAGCATGTGCTGCGTGCTCTCTCCGCCCTTTGTGATAAATCAATAGGGAGAGGACAGGTGCACACATGCGTACAGATGTGCCATGGAAACACCTAATCACAGTCCAACAGAAGCCCTTTCAAAGCATCGCTGATGTAATTAATAGATAGAGGAGAAGCGCTCACTTATTGAAAACTACTCTGGTGCCATGTGACTACTGGTGAAGAGGACAGTGTACTGGACACACGGTGCTCTTGTGCTCTTGCTTCTCTTACATCAATATGTATTTATATTAAACTTCATTTGTAATTATATAACTTAATTTAATTATATAAAACGTAATTTGCCAAAACAGACAAGCCCCATGTTAATTAATGCTGATATTTCTTTAACTCATTGTGACCTCATCAAACTAAAGCAGGCTTGATTTGTATTCAGATTTATTTGTTAAAAAATAGTACACATATAACTGGACATATGGATATAATCTTAGTTACACTATTTAAACAATTATGATTTTTTTTTAAATTAAATATCTGTAGAAAAAAATATTTGTAAATGAATTCCTATAAATAAATGTATTGCAAAGCAAAGAGGTCTCTTATGACAACAGCTTTTTTCAAAACCTGGTAATGTAATGGTGCAAAGCTCTACTATAAACATATAGGGCTGCTTTCCCATACATGGATTAAGCCTAGTCCTCAACTAAAAGCTTTTTCTCAAGCAGAGACCTCTTCTTGGCTCACAGTTATCCATGTAGGGGAAAATGTCTCAGTCTTGATCGTGGCAAAGGAAGGCAAGAAGGGGCTCCTCTTTTCTGCCTTTGTTTTGCTTCATAGTAACAATGACTACATGTTTGTGTGTGTGTGTGTGTGTGTGTGTGTGTGTGTGTGTGTGTGTGTGTGTGTGTGTGTGTGAGTGTGAGTGTGTGTTTGCGTGTGTGTGGGAGGGGGGGGGGGGCTCTATTGGCCATACACAGCTGGGGGGCTTCCATGGAACTTACATCTGATGATCAACGTCATAATAAATTATATATTTTTTTATTCGTCTATGTATTTCTTTCTGCTCACATTAAGACAAGGAAAATATGTGGTGAGTAAATTTCATTATCAGGGTATATGTGTGTTGTGCATGTGTGTGTGACTATGTGTGACATGAGCAGTGAGCAGATAACCCTCTATGGTGTATGCTTGAGGCAACAAAGACGCCCTCGGGGAGAAAAATAGCACGTTGAATTGAAGCACGATGAAATGTTAGGATACACATCAAGCCCTAGAGGAAGAGTTTGCAAAACTACAGTTGCTATACTGCTGACAAAACCTAAAGCACCAAATCCCTTTCCTCGTACCCTCACACTCCCTTCCCCTAGGGCTGTAAACAAAACTAGGCATCTAGACTCACACAAAGCCTTATTCATTACCCATATGTTTTCCTGTGAACTTTACAGAGGGGATCAGATTGAAGTAAAAATGTAATGCAATTAGTCAGTGCAACCATATATGATGGCATGATAAATATGGTGCATGTTCAGGCAAGGACATTGGCCAAAGTGTGTTATGTGTGTTTTGTTGTCTCTGGTGTCTTGCTGCTACATTGTGTAGTGGAAATATTGCTAATGCAGTATACTGTGCAGGAAAGTGTGTTTGCAGATTGTAGTTCTAGTAATTTAGGAAGGAGGTCAATGCATGCTTGAGCGAAGGTTGTTTGTAAAGGTGTGCATGTGTGTGTGTATGTGTGTGTGTGTGTGTGTGTGTGTGTGTGTGTGTGTGTGTGTTTTGGAGGGGGTGGGGGTAAGTGGTGTGGTCGTAGGCGGCGGCGTGCTTGTAGCACAACAACCCAATTAAAGCAGCTTTAAAAAATTACACACACCTCATTAACTTAATTGTCACACACACACACACACACACACACACACACACACACACACACACACACACACACAGGAAAAATCAATGACCTCGCTTGGTATGCACAATGGTGCAGTGATCGTGCCTTAGGCCTCCCAGTACAACTTCTCAAGCGCTAATAACAGAATACAGAGCGGCTTGCCTGTTACATAACGGTGGCCGTGAATGATGAGCGTGTGTGTGCTTCCCAAGAAGTTAAAAAAAAAAGAAGAAAGGAAAAGAGAGAAAGCCAACAGGAGTTGCGGAGGCGAGAAGGCAGCAGGTACAACACCTTCCATTCTCACACTCACTGCCCAGCGGAAGAAAGGGAGAGTTTAACATTCAAAGCTGGGTGTGCGCCAGGCAGCTTAGACCCTCAGGGTGTCAAGACATGGAGAGAAGGAGCTGTTTTCTCTCTCTCTCTCTCTCTCTCTCTCTCTCTCTCTCTCTCTCTCTCTCTCTCTCTCTCTCTCTCTCTCTCTCTCTGTGGCAGAGTGCGACAGAGAGAGGACAAGACGTCAAAGTGTATGTGTGTGTGTATGTGGGAGGGGGTTGCTGGTTAGACACAGAGAGATGGCTCTTTTAATCCCACAAATTGAATCGATAAACAGGAGGGGTACAAACAAGGGATGGTACATTCTAGCAAAGGAGCGACAACAGCCTGGTAGCGCCTAGCAGAAGCACACCCTGGAGCTCGTTTCTAAGCCCTCATTAATCAGACAACTGGGGTGCATGAGGCGCGGCAGAAAGGAACACGCAGAGCAGACTCCACATCACAGCAATGCAGCCATTCATAATAAAGCTCTGGGGTGACACCAGGATAGCAACTTAATTAGAAGACACTGATGAGTCTGATGGCCCCCAGTAAGGTGCACCAGGAGCCTAGTAAAACAGGACCTGGAATCTTCTACCATGTAGAGGTCTCAGAGCAATACAGAAGATCAGTAGGGTCAGACCATGCTGTGCCCCCCCCCACGGTACTAAAGAGTTGTTCTGCTGTGAACTAAATACATCAATAAAGACAACCAAAGGCAAGGTAGTCCCAAAGTCTTAATTATTGCAGTATTATAGCTAGATCAAACTATTCATGTCATATTTTGTTATTATCTAATATATTAAATATTGTTTTATTTTCAACAAAAAGAAAAAGTTTAAATCATTTAAAATATTTTCAATGTTTTTTCTGGTATTCGACAGATTGTGTCATTCAGCTACTGGCTACAAGTGAGATGGAAATGAAGAGGCTAGCTAGCAGACAGTCTGACTCTTCAGCAAAAGCTAATTATCTCAATCAGTCTCCTCCTAATACACTCAAAGATTTCTCCTAACCTCCTGCAGCTGCTATCATCACGAAGGTCAAAATATATGCACAGAACAAACAACCTTCTGCATACTGAAGTGGAAACATAACCACACAGAAATCAACATTGCTGTTATTGGCAGCATACTTAAAGGGGCAGTATGTAAGAATAGTATTCCAAATAATCATAAAATGGCCCTGATATGTCACTAGACATGGAGAAATTATGTAAGGGATAATATATTGTCAGCTGGTCATTATAGAAAAATATTTTCAGACAGGAAGAACCTTTGATTCGTCCTCAAGGGAAATATTTTTCTATAATGCAATACATTATCCCGCTTATTACACGGCTACTTGCCAACATGACAAGATAATATTTCACAGAGATGTCTTTTTAGTAATTTGTTAATGTTTCATGGCTTCTGTGGATAAACAAATAGTTCGCAAAGCAACTTGAACTTGAAACATTCTATAGAACACAGTTCACTTTCAACAATGTTTCATTGTTGATCTCTATGCGCGGGATGATACGGAGATGTGAAATCTCAAGCAAAGAACCTGTTGCCATTGACAATGGTCTTTATACTTTTTCAGCGGTCATTATACAGAAATAACTGACCTGCGAACGTTGAGGAGACCCATTAAAAGTGAATGGAGCCTCCCACAACATTCTAGAGACCCGTAGCCTATAATAAATTCATTTTAAACACTGGTATTACTGAAAGTTGTAGTCCAGTCAGATTGCATCCTGTCAGATTGCATTTGAAAAGCTAAGTTGCAACCCACAAGTAGTGCTTGTGTTGTCATCTCAAGTAATGTTTATGTTGTTGTTATTGTCAAGGCCTTGTTATTTTTCCAAAATACATTATGACAAAGTGAGAACTAAGACAAGAATGTATAGGAAATGCCTTTGTGACAGCTGAAAGCAGCAAAGTATTTTGAAACATGATTGTAGTAAACATTTTTTTCTACATACTGCTACTTTAACCACAAGGTTAGAATGTAAATTTACCACTAACATGAATCAAAGCTATTATCCCTCTGGATTATAGGGTTGTGCAAGTGCAGGTCTGATGGAAATAATTCAGTGAGTTATATAGTGTGTGCCAATGAAACCTGTTTTGGAATGTGTGCTTGGAATGGATATAGGCTTATTCAGTCTCCATAGGCCACCACACTCCTGTTGTGCTAGTAGTTAAGAGCTCCTGCTGGTAACTGCAGCCTCTATCAGCCATGCTCAGCCCAGGATGCAGGGAATAATCTTGACAGCATCTGCCATGTTTTGCACCAGTAGTAGGATGAGCTGTAGCAAACTTCTCTGTTGTCTGCTGCCCATAAATCTCAGCTGACAAGGCACTCTCTCTCTCTCTCTCTCTCTCTCTCTCTCTCTCTCTCTCTCTCTCTCGTGTGTGTGTGTGTGTGTGTGTGTGTGTGTGTGTGCGTGTGTGTATGCTGTGTCGTGTGTGTGTGTGTGTGTGTGTGTGTGTGTGTGTGTGTGTGTGTGTGTGTGTGTGTGTGTGTGTGTGTGTGTGTGTGTGTGTGAAAGGGAAAGGGAAGGAGTTCTAAATAAATGTCCATGTGTGTGGCTGACATTTTGGTGTGAGTCAACGTGAGCTGAATTTCACACACAATGGAAAGCCAGTTCCTGGGACTCAGCTTGTGCAGGGATCTTAGATGCAGCTTGTTCTCTTGCTTATTCAGAAACATTTCTCATGATTGCATTTATGCCAATGTATTTGTTATGTATTATGGACTTGGAAAGCAGTGGTCCCGTTGCACATCTAAGTTTGAGAAGCATGGATGGGTAATCCCTAAAAAGCCCTAAAGTTTGAGCTTTGAAGTTCATCGTCGTTTTAAATGAATACTTACAGCAGCATACTCACTGACTTACTGAGATGTTGCTCTGAGATTGAGAGTGAGAGGATTTCAACTCCAGGCTTAAAGTCAGTCTGATCCAACTAAAGGAAATCATTGTTTAAAATCCCCAAAGATGCCAAAACTTGTAGAGCTCCACTATTTCATTTTTCATCCAATTTAGTCGTGCACAAATGAATGGCACCTCCACCCCACCCCAACTCTCTTCTACAATGTCAGCAGTGTGTCTCCACAGGCCAAAGCTGACAAAAAACGACATTACAATGTAACCTTGTAAAAGCCTCCTTTTTTGCCAAGGACTAGTGGGCTTGTTCTTATGAGACTCTTGCTACTGAATCCCTTCAGTGTGAACTAGCATTGCAAAGAAGTTTCATGTCACAGGAGGATACTATGCTCTCAGAAACATGAGCCCTTTAGACAGAGAAAAATATTCTTTTACAGTTAACTAAGTTTTTATACAGCAGTGGGTTGAGTGTATGATCTCTATTGGGACACCAGGCAAGTCTGGGAAAAAAAAGGTCGAAGCAAAAATAGGCATGAAAAAGATAACATTTCTGATAATCACCCCACCAGCCTTGTCTCCATTCCCCATTTGTTGGACCAGCCCTGCACTTTGAGAAAGAAGGATCTACACATTACTTCTTACTGACAAAATGGTTTAAGGGACTCAAGTATTTCCTGTCAAGTTTCGTCATCTTGGATAACCAGAAAAGACATAATCTACAATTATCTTAAAACCCCAGAACAATATTATGTTTGGTTAGCCTATTTGAGTTCAGCTTTCCTGCCATCTAACAGTCTGTAGTCATTCAATGTCCCAGTTTCTGCTCTAGCTGACGTTCACTGTGATGCCTTGAGCCAATTGTGACTTGACAGTTGCCCAAACCCATTGTCCACAATGACTTCCACACACGCAATCCGAATCATCTCGGATAGGCCTACTGGCATGTGCTGTGTGAAATGCGCTGCAGGGATGTACGCCTACACGGGTCCGGTTGACACAGCCTCTTGGAGTGTCCTCTGGGTAGCCTACGCCATGCATGCAAGGGTCCTGGGGTCCCCAACGCTTCTCCGTTTCGGGTGATGAGAGCCTGCCTGGATCATTGATTTCACGGGTATCGTCTATCGCTGCCCTTTGCTATCAAATGCAGATGATGGGAGAGTCTTTCCCACATTGTGTCGTAATATTTGGAGGCGCATGGCGGATGGAGCCATAGCTTGTTTGTTTACCGGGCCTTGTGCTTGGGCCTCTCTTCCTGTGTTGTGAGGTTTTTTATTTTTTATTTTTTGACCAGGCAAGGAGAGGACAGCTCCAGCACCAGTCCCACGGCTTGAGCAGAGAAGGCCCGGCTGGAATGTTTACGCCTGAGCGCTCTTTAGTGTGGAGGTCCGATGCCTGTTTATATATGTGCAAGCTCATTACAGCCATGACTCTGATCGCAGAGCTGGCTGACGGCTTTCCAGGGAAGTCTAAGGTCCCCACAACAATAAACATGGGGGTTGCTGTTTTGTTTTGACAAGACTTACGTATTGCAGAGCAAACAATCCTGTGTATCAACCACAAAGAATTTTTGGCCGACTGATAATACTGATAGTTGTAGTTTGTGAGGAATGTTTTCAAATTTATTGTGCACTCCACTGACTTCTAGAAACATCCACAACCATTCCATGTGTACAAATTGTTGTTCTCCTCTTTCTTTCCAACATGATCTTCACTAGAGATAAGGGCTCGTTCAAAATAATCACAACATGATTTAAAAATATACTTTATATATATATAAATATATATAAAAATATACTAATATATATTATTATACTATATAGGCCTATAGATATTCCCCTTTTCCAAGATAGAAACATACTACTACTACTACTACTACTACTACTACTACTACTACTACTACTACTACTACTACTACTACTAATAATAATAATAATAATAACTTGAATTTGAAACTTTGTAAGAGTTAATACAAGCTTATCATAAGTCCTAGGTCAATGTTCCCTTTTTTAGTTTTGAAAAGAGAACCAATATTTTGTATTATGGTCATTGCACAGATGATCCCATGAAGGTGAAAAAGCTATTTTGCTGTCAATACAACATAGAGTATAGTGTATACTGTATATGTATATGGGCAATTCCACGTTAAGAAGTAAACCTCACCTTGAAAACTTTAAGTCTCACCTACATGGACATACAAATTCTTTCAGAAAACTTCCAATACAAAAAAGTATTGTCTCGATGTAAATATTCAACTGAGCAAGTTTCGAAAGGATATCTGTTTGTTAAAATTTTTACCCTATTCAGCTGTAATGTAAGTCTATGGAGGGAGCTTATAATGGGCATAAGTGGGTGATAACATCACACAAAGCTGCAATACTATCAGTTATTTTTCATTGTTATATTACTACTTATCTTGTTACAGGTTAAAATCCACCGTTCACAATTGTTTTGTATGCGTTTTGGAGGTGTTTTCTAGACGTCACGTCCATAACGTCACATCCATAACGCCATGTCTCCCAATGAAAACCAACTATTTTTACATTTAACATTTGAAATTAAGTCTTTCTCTGTCTTTACTGAGGTGTCCTGTTTGGTATGAATGTAGTAATATTTACATTTCTCATAGAAATTTCACACAGCTATCTCGCAAACATACTCAGTCGCTCTCTCGAAAAGTTTGTCCGTTTTTCGTTTTTCGTATATATATAGGCAGACTTACAGCGTTATGGTGACGTGACATTTTCGTGGCATTATTGATGAACAAAAGGCCAGATAACTCTCTGCAAACCTAGCAGTATTTCACAACTTTTTTCATATTCTTCTGGACAAACTCCATGCGACATGAATACAGGCAAACAGAAACAAAATAATATACATGATTTGCATCATAAGAATATGAGCCTTTCAATTTGCGTTATGGACGTGACGAAAAACGGACAAACTTTTGAGAGAGCCCGTAGTTTTTGCTGTGAAGTGTGTGATAATTTCTAGAGAAATGTACAATATTACTACATTCATACCATAACAGGACACCTCAGTAAAGACAGAGATAGACTTAACTTTCAAACTGTAAATGTAAAACAAAGTTGCCGTTTTCATTGGGAGACATGGCGTTATGGATGTGACGTTATGGACAGTGACGTCTGGAAGAACCATTCTCCAATATTCGATATCAAAACAATCTGTGAACGGTGGATGTCACGTTAGACCTGTAACAAGATAAATCATGTAGATGTAACAATGAAAGAATAACTAGTATTAGTTTTGCAGCTTTGTTATCGTGTTATCACCTACTTATGCTCACTTATATTAGACCCCTCCATTAGACTTACATTGAGCTTAGCTGAATAGGACTGTAAAAATGTTTAACAAACAGATATCCGTTTCGAAGTCTTGCTCAGTGTGTTAATAGTTTACATCGAGACAATACTTTTTTGTATTGGAAGTTTTCTGAAAGAATTTGTATGTCCATGTAGGTGAGACTTAAAGTTTTAAGGTGAGGTTTACTTTTTCGTGGAATATATATATATATATATATATATATATGTCATTAATCTGAGTTATTATTGTATCATATGACTTATGTCCCATTAGTTTTACCGTCCGGTTTGTGACATTTTGTTAATGTAATGAATAATGGTTTCAAGGCCTCAAGTGGTTACTGGACCAAATTGCCATTGGTCACACTGTCTCAAGGAGAGTTTCAGTGAAACCACCATTCTAAATTAGTTAATCACATTTTCTGGTGGCTCAAGGAAATGAAATAAAAAATCTAATTATTCAGTAATATAACATTACCCCCAGTTAACTGGTCTTAATATTACTTTTTATCAGCCATGTTGAATATCTCTGTGTTGAATATTGTTTGAACAAGTCTGAACAAGATGTGACACCGTAAAGCTACACCAAAGCAACTCAAACTCAAACTCAAACTCAAACTCAAAAAAGATGTTTCCTGGGTATTCTCCTGTTGAAGCAGCAAAGGTTACTGTTGACCTCATTTTCCTGATGTTTCCTGACTTGAGGCACACAAAAAAAATGTGTATGACTTCCATTTCTGGTGCTCTCTGTGCAGCCCTGTCTCTGCCTGTGAAAACTAATGATTCAAGAAGGAATCTCCCTCTGCATCTCTCCCCTGGGGACTCCCTGTAATGAGCCCTCAGTGCCACACATCTCTGTAAGGTGACACTTAAATGTCTGACATACTGCTTCCTCCACTCCATAGCTCCCCCCAAATAAAGCTATATAAGATGTTGCGTATAAGATGAGACGTTTGAGGTGGAAAGATGATAAATATAAATATCATGTAAATCAATAAATATTTTTACATATTGCTAAATATGTAGAATAAAATGACAGGGCAAGGAGGGTGTATGCAATGCAATGAGGCATTGAAAACCAGTAACATATAAGAAGAAAGTTACTTTTTGCTTCTTAAAGGAATAGTTCACCTCTTATATGAAAATTGGTTATTCACCCCTTACCTGGAGTAACATGTGTGTAAAAGCATTTTGGTCTCAGTGCTTGTGTTTTCCTACTATGGCATCCCCAATTTCCCCTTTTTTTAGCTTTACCTTAGGTGCTAGAATATAAAGTTGCCAGATAGCA
Organism: Sardinella longiceps; assembly: GCA_027497455.2. Classification (NCBI taxonomy): domain Eukaryota; kingdom Metazoa; phylum Chordata; class Actinopteri; order Clupeiformes; family Clupeidae; genus Sardinella; species Sardinella longiceps. The sequence goes on along the minus strand of JAODXP020000013.1, from coordinate 1,774,466 downwards.
ACTCTTTGACAACTTTACTTTCCAACACCTACAGTATGCTAAGCTAAAGGTAAAATAGGGGTTGCCAGACAAGGACAACGCATGCACTGAGACCAAAATGCTCTTACCCACATATCTAACTCCAGGTAAGTGGGTGAATAACCAATTTTCATAAAGAGGTGAACTATTCCTTTAAAAATGACAATATGGTGAACTATTCCTTTAAAAATGACAAAATGTTTAGTTTCTTTATGTAAGTGCACAATATAGTGACAACAGTTAAGTGGTTTTATACTATGATTTTCAGGATATCCATGGTTTGACTAAGTTGTAGGGGGAGGTTTAGTGGTCAAAGATGTGCTAAAAGCATGGAACATGGAAGCTCTGTCCCTTTTTTGGTGTAATAGATGACCTAATGGCCCTAATCAGACGACTATGAGGAGACCTGAACATTTATTGGAATTTTGTAAATTATATGTAGAGGAGCAAGACTTTGTATAAAAAGGTACAATTATCTTTCAGAGGCCATACATTCAGGTACTTTTCAGTTATGCTACGAACACTGGGCCGCTTGTCTATGCTATTTCATGGTACATACACCTGCCACATTTACTATGCTCACCTGGTGCAAAAAGCATTGTTGGCTATGTACATCCAGGTGTAATGCTACTGTACACACACCAATATAAATAGCCAAATTTGCTACCGGGTGCAAACAGCATTGTTGACTACAGTATGGAAGGTTCTGTGCATAAGATCATGAGGTTTGAGTTACACTGGGTACAATCTGCTCTTATGATGAGCAGGAGACACAATTTCTGATGTACAAACATAAAGACAAAAGTTGCACATCAAGAGCATAACTCTAAAAGTTTTACAATGACAAAAGTATGGCAGAGTAATAAAAAGCAGAGTTTTTTTCATGGTCTACGCCCACACAGTGTAGAAAGGATCTGCTCAGAAAAGCCTTTGAGATTAAAATGTGATGTGATTTTCATCTTTAGACATCTTTATGACAAAAAAAAGATGTCATTACATCCATTCATCATCAAGGTACAACCTGGGTTCAAAGCAGTTGAGAAGTAAAGTTAAAGATCTCTTTTCTTTTTCTACCATTAAGTTTGTGTCTGTCTGCCTGAGTATGTGTGTGTAAATGTCTGGATGGATTTATTTTCCAGGGTACTTTTAATCTCCTAAGAGTCCAGCAATGTGGTGAAAACAAACTCAGATTTGACACAGGTTTGAGGGAATCTTCTCCTCAAGGAGCAGTTGTTGTCAGTCCAACAGATTTCCTGGGCATCTGCTGCTGTGTCTCCTAGGTGCACAATGGGAGCTACACTGACAGAAGAAATAAGGAGAAAAAATAAACTCAACAAGCAAGCAAGAGCAACTGCACTGGGTGGTTCAATTAGATGGTTTGCTATTGCTGTTATAAAGCACGGTGTACACTGTAGCTACTCAAGGCAATACAGCAACAATTCCAAAATCCATTTTTAAGTTGCAGTAAGCCAATACACATTTTTTAACTTATAATTTGAACATACCACTCTCAGACAGGCCACAATACAGTATGTTACATTTTATTCAGGCAGATGGTCTCTTACTGGTAAAATGCTGCAATTATGCTGAGATACGGTACTTGCACATAGACTTTCGTATGCCTTTACAACCATTTTCATTTCAGTAGAATTCTTCCAGGTTAGCTTACCATCTTTTCCCCATATACAACCATCATTACATCATCGTTTCAGCCTAATTCTATAGAATGTGTCTGACTAATGACTGATGATTTACGTCATGGAACATCATACAGTATGTCATATATCATTTCCTCCAGACATGTGTCTTATGGACGAGACCTATCTGTATTATGCATCATGATTATGTATCTATATGTAAAAATGGAGATTGCTATATCACACGTCTGATTAGGTTTTGCACAAGTATAGGCATGCTTTTGTCAGGAGATTCACAGCTTGATTTGCAGGTGCAGTCTGTCACATGGCATCAACTTGTGATTTTTCCCAGCGGTACCAGTGTATCACACACTGTGTCTCTGTAGCTGCAGAAGCCAGTTAAACCGCATTGTAAAGTTTATTTATCATGACACTTTTATTAGAGCGAGAAGAAACACAGAAGAGAAAAAAAGGGTCATTTTTGGGAATACATTATTTAACACTTGTACTACCACACAATAATGCCAAGCTTTATTTTATTAGCAAAAACTCGGTGAAAAAAAAAAGAAATACAGTAAAATAACTTACTTTATTTTCATGCATTATTTAATTTGTTTGTAATATCCTTGTCATTAACCCCTGCCAGACACAGCGCCTGGGAGATGATGCCAAAATACAATGCATAAAAACTCAAGCCTGTTTCTAATATTGCAAATGCATATGGCAAACAAATTCTCTTTTTGTTAGTGTTTCAGTCATTGTCACTACATGGTTCAACCTGATGTACTGTACAAAAACACAAGGTTTTATAATGTCAAAATGTCTTTCTTTTTAGAGGTGTGCATGCACATGCATACGTGTGTGTGTGTGTGTGTGTGTGTGTGTGTGTGTGTGTGTGTGTGTGTGTGTGTGTGTGTGTGTGTGTGTGTGTGTGTGTGTGTGTGTGTGTGTGTGTGTGTGTGTGTTGTGTGTGTGTATATACTGTATGTGTGTGTGTGTGTGTGTGTATGTGTGTGTTGTGTGTGTGGTCATGGGTCTGGAGGGTTTAACACTAATATTTTCCGACTCATTTCCGACTCCTGCGCATTATACTGAATAGCCAAAATGATAGCCTGGACATTTAGATGCACTGCTAGCACATTTGAATTGCTCTGTAGATCCATCTGCCCCTGAGTCACTGGATCTCCCTAAATCCCAGCCATCGATTGGCTTAGAGCCATGTACAGTCTCTGTAATCTGACAAACCAGATTATAAAATATAATGTACAGTAGATTACAGAAGGCGTATAACATGTAATGTATAGTCTGGTCACGAAGGATAAAACACAGCTAAATCATAGGGACAGAGTCAGTGTTGTCTTTCAAACTGCCTCTGCACGCTATTAGATAGTGATCCGAGGAACGAACACGATGACAATGTCAATTCACATGACCACCGTTCTTGGCAAAGCCCATCCAACAACTCTACACACAGTGTTGTGACTGATCAAACACCAACGATGTCACACCAATCACAAGTGCCTATGGTTTGTGGCTAGACATACTTGCTGAGCAAAACTATCTGCTACTGTAAGGTACATCTAGATTTCTACGCTAGAGTCTCTGGACTCTGGACAGGCATAGCTCAATAAAAATTGATAGGCGACAAAGATGCTGTGATTGGTGGATGCACAAGACAATTGCATATAGAAGCTTTTTGCTTGGCATCTATTGGTGTCATATCTTTGGAAATGGGAGGTCTATCTCTCAATGCCAGACAGACCCTACATCATCCTAGGAGTCAGGTTTCAAAGCTGCAAAAATTACTGCTTCCGTCAGCTCATGCAGGAAAATATTGTGGTGTGAAGACTTCAAAAACTTTAGTGAAAATGCTGTAGCAGTGAGCCATAGGTTTGCCCTCCTCCGCCAATAGCTCTCAATCAGGTTGGAACAGCTGATTCCCAGGTTTGACTTAGAGCAGTCAGTCCACCTGACTCCGTCTGATTCTAGTGGTAAACAAACTGGACGTGACATGTGAATTGGTCAAACCACATGGCAGTCAGGTTTGAAATGGAAAAAATGGACAGAGAAAAAATTAATGTACTTTTTCAAGATCAAACACAAATGCATCTTTTCAATGTTATTTCATCTTGATATGGCATTTAAGACTTCACAAATTGTCTAAACTTAACACTTAATATGATGAATTGAGTGAGAAAACTAGTGTTCTAACTTGTTCTAAGTTTATTTAAACAAAAAGACTATTCCTCGCCAAGAGGGAATCAGAGTGAATGTGGCTGTGTTCTGTGTAATGTCTCTGAAGGAGAAACCTGACTTAACAGTTCGAACTCAAGGGACTGTGTCAAAGGGATACAGAATTAAACCGTATTTTGGGGATTTTCCAGAAGTCTAGAAGACATGGGTATAGCTCCCCGGGAGAAAAGCTTAATTGCATCTTGTAATTCAAATCCAAAAGACTCTTATAAGTCCCTCTTATTTACAGAAATTTATTTATATAATTTTGATACACTTCATCATCCAATTGGATTGTTTTGACTTGATTTGTTTTCTTAATAATAACATTCAAACTACAGTCTGAGATGAACTTGGAAATTATCAGAAGAAAAATATTTTTTCTGAAAATGGGCTTAGAGGGTTTTGCATCTGAACTCTTCTCATCTCTCTGGCCCTGCATTTCCCAAGTGACAAAAAGACAGAGTGATAAGATTAAGTGGAAGCCTTCTCTCTCCAATCCCTCTTCTAGCATTCCCTGCATTCTGAAGGAATTTCTTTCCTACTGCCTTATGTCCATTGCATAAAACAGTGTTTTGATCAACCTGAATGAATATTTGAAATTGTAGAGTGAAATGCTATTTATTCAGGCTTTCTCGCACACCTATACACAGCTTAATCCACGGAGTAGTAGCATGAAAAACAGTTCTAAAGGGATATGCCACTTTTTATAAAATTGTATTATTTATCATCTTACCTGGAGTTACAGAAGTGGGTAAAATCATTTTGGTAGTTTGACAACCCAAAAGTAGTTTTAAGAGGTTGAGTGTCTTCCAGTGATATCATGAGACTGCCTCTTCAGGTACCACCAGTAGCCCATTACTGTAACATGGTTCAGTTTCACAGATGCTCACCACACTGAGTAGCTTTGTCAATTATTTTCCTACCACTTTCTGAGCGATGAGCTAATGTGCTTATGCGTTGGGAAGTGTGTTTGACCAGAAATAACCTAGCCCGTGTTGCATGGCAGGTAGATGAAAAAGACGAGTTAATCAATTATGGCATGGGCGCGTGGGTAGCGACGCCTGTCATATTCAATTTAATGCCACTGAATGGCGGTTGAGTAATGCAGAGTAATAAATCAGTAATCCTTACATGACGACAGGGATGTGCAGGCGATTGTCTCGTTTTGCTTGTTCCCCTGGTAGGGGGGAAGAAGGTATGGTAATTAGGTCCTTGCATCTGTTCATCTGTGTGTCTATCGTGTGTGTGTGTGTGTGTGTGTGTGTGTGTGTGTGTGTGTGTGTGTGTGTGTGTGTGTGTGTGTGTGTGTGAAAGTGTGTGATTTTTAGGTTGTTTCACATATTAGTATTGCAGTTAATGTCCCTGAGCACAAATAATTCTGTTCTGTCACCCGATTCTCATCGCCACAATAAATAGGCTAAAATTACAAGGCAGACGAAAATATTTCCACTTCACAATAAAGTATTTCTTTCTATTGCCTTCCAGCATCATAGATCACATTGTCATTATGATGTGCTTGCAAAACAAATTCTCAGATCCAAACTGCAGCTGCAGTGAATATGCAGTATTTGGGTGGGCTTTGTCAGAGCAATCAAAGCAGCAGCAGAAGACTTATGCAGAGACACTATGAGAGACCTGCAGACGGGACCTTGCCAATCCTCTGCCTGCCTGTGCCCCTCCACAGGGAGAGATGAGGCTGATGAAAGCCATGGTGAAGTGCCTTGCAGAGTCACTAAGCGACTGAGTGCTGTTCAACATCCCTCTTACATCATCTTCATATTACTTGTACTTTGTCTCACTCTTTTGTGCCTCTGTCCCCATGCCCATTCACCCAGCACTGTTGTATTCACTTTAGGGTGTTGTCCACTCTGTGGGGGTGATATTGACCAGCAGACTACATATCTAGAATTTAGATCTTTCAATTATCCATTTCATTTCATTCTCCTGGTTCAATTTTTATTTTTGATTATTTTGACAGTGCTTCTTTGATGCTAGCAAGCCAGCAAGCAAGTTTCTTCATGGGCATCATCATTTTGCATTGGGCATATTCATAGACTTTGGAAGTATTATTATTCGGAAACTTAAAAGATCTAGATATTTAAAAACTAAAAAAATGCATAAGCCCCCTCTTAGCTTCAGTGCCAAACGCCACTGTGACCAAGACAAACAGAAGAGATTTCCAGGAGGTGTATATTTTCCAAGTGTAAATAACAGCTCAATTGGAGTTGTAAACTGAGCCGGGAACCTCACACATACCATGAAATCTGTTATTAGTGTGGCTGTGTGGGGAGAAACACAAGGCTTAAGCCTGATTGCGTCACAGTCAGTTCCCTGGCCTAAAATGCTTCACACTTTATTTTGCCATCTGAGAGGGGTCTGTTTGACCCTGCGTTTTGTCATAGAATTACATCCCAAACAGGAAACAGGTTATTCAATATTACATTAAAAATAGAAGAATACTATTTGTATGGGTCATTCAATAACAGTTCAAATATCTGACGACAGTGCTTGCTTTTTTTTGGCAAAATGCCTTATTATCTGTCATGGAAAAAGTCTACCACAAATATGATGTTGCTTTTGAGACATTTTAAGTAACGACTTAACAACTTAACCTGAATGTATTTGGTACAGTTGAACAGCACTTTAGAGAGAGAGAGAGAGAGAGAGAGAGAGAGAGAGAGAGAGAGAGAGAGAGAGAGAGAGAGAGATGCAATATTAACATCTCATTAAAACAGTCCTTATACATACACTGAGAAATTGTGAGGTTCTTGACATCCATTTCCATATCGTTTGCTTTCATCAGGTTTTCTGAGGGTACACTGACTACACCGCATGCTGGGGAGCTGACAGTAGCGTCCTGACATAGCTTCTCAGCATGCCTGAGCATTTTCAACTAAGATAGCTGTGGCTGTGCTCATCACTATGTGCTCATGTGCAAAGACAGGATAGACAGAGAGAGAGAGAGAGAGAGAGAGAGAGAGAGAGAGAGAGAGAGAGAGAGAGAGAGAGAGAGAGAGAGAGAGAGAAAGAGGAAAGAGTGAAAGGGAGTCAGAGGTGGGAGAAAGCAAATGCATACCATAAACAAAATATACAAAAACTCTTTTTCCACCGCAGAGAGCTGCAGAGGTATAGGGCTGTTCTATGGGGGCATGAAGAGTAGAGAAACCAGAACAGACCTCAATCACATTTCACATTGGACTATACATGTAGAAGCTAATGAACGCTATTAAATAATGTATAGGTGGTTGATCCTTACCAGAACACATGAAAGATGAATTTTGATTATGAGTCACGACATTAAGATACTGTATTGGAAACTGCTTTGTGGTGCAAGTTTCAGCGCTGATGTTATGATCCCCAATGGGTGCAATTATGCTGCTCTCATCAGCCGAGGAGAGAAACAGCAAAGGAAAGGTCATAATGAGATTTAAACTTGGCACCAGAACTATGTGATATAGGCTACTCAAAGACACTGAGAAAAAGTGCAGCATCTTTTACTGTGACAGGAAGCTTGAATTTAATAGAAAAACATCAAGCTGGCCTACTGTACAATTACATTCATTACGTAACACTGATGGTATGTGTTACAAAAACTCTAAAATTAAAAAGTTGATAAATATTGTATTTATTTGCACTGGAGATTATTTATATGTGTTTGTATTATATGTATCATTCAGTCTAATTTTGATTTGAGTACACAATGTAATGGCAGGTCAGGTCGACTACGTAATTTGCTCCATGCCAGCAAATCTACAGCTCCTGCATGCTCACTGTTCCAGAGGCAGTTTTTTTTTTTCTTTTTTTTCCCCTTTCCATTTTTCCAGTTGTGTCAGTATGATGCTGCATCCCGAGTCGGAGTTAAAGCTGTCAGAGCAGCATTCCTGGAGCTCTTTAGCATTCCAGTGCTGGGAGCTCATTTAGGCTACTGGAGCTGTTGTTCATTGCTGCATGGAGAGGCTGATGAATCACATCATTATGATGGAAAGTTTGCACAGTAACTTCCCACTGCCCTTAAAATCAGGCTATATGTCTTTTAGAATCTAGTTGTGAGTGGCAGCATAAGAACAACTATGTGTGAATATAAGTGATTATAATAGAAAACAAGGGATGCTTGAAAATAAATAACATACATAAAGAATAAAGAAATATTTTCAACGAGACATTATATCTTTAAATATATTGAAATATCTCCAATATTTTTATGTGGAATCAATCTTTAAGCCACTTCATTATCATGCAGCCCAGCTATGCTACTGTCCATAATCAAGACGCTTAATATGTGCCACCGCAAGGCACTTTGTATTGTCTGCTGAGAGTAGTCCCCATCTCTCAAACTGAACACAATTAACATGGCTTCTCGATACAGCATCCTGAGGCATCTACATGCAGCTCCTCATAATGATTATACAATTACTGAGTGTCTCGTCATCTCTCTGGGTGTCTGTCACTGTGTGGGAGAAACACTTAAACTACTGTTCATTCACCAAGGGTTGATATTCAGTTTAGTATAGCGCTCATTATAATGACCTTCACAATTTTACATTTCCAAACCAAGGTCAATAATCTGTGGACCTGGGCACTGAATTTCAAAATGGTTACAGGTGGTTTCATAATTTGGAAAGCGGATCAAACAAGCAATCACAATCTAAACTCTCAAGAAACTCTAATCTAAATCTAAACGACCTCCTGAGACCTGTGCATTTGCATACATACATATGCCATGGCTTCAGATTATGTTTTTTTCCTACCTATCTGAATGTTAAAAA
>JAODXP020000013.1:1710308-1765710 GCA_027497455.2 Sardinella longiceps | reverse complement strand
ATATAAGGAGTAGAAAGTACAGATAATTGCAAGAAAAAGTAAGGAGCAGAAGTAGAAAGTTGAATAAGGAATTACTCCAGTGAAGTATAGAAACCCAAAAATTCTACTTAATATTAGTAAGTACTCCGTTGACAGCTCAAAGGGAACTGTGACGCAAAAAAAAAAAAAAAAAAACTTTCTCTCAAGTCATTAGAATTGCAGGGAATTCCATATGTACAAAGATAGGCTTTAGGTGCCAAGCTGGATGATGCGTAGCTTTAGGATAAGATCACTGGACACCTAAAATACTGTAATCTTGAATTTTGATACTTTCATCTACCCTCCAGTCATAACCAAGCAGAATTTCATAATTTGGCACAGGCTGATCAGATCATATGGATTGAGCTGTCAGACTGTTTTATGACTGCTCTCACTTGATCTAGAGGCCAGCTGTTTGAAATTGAACAGAGGGGAGCGAAGGAATCCTCCGAGCCCTGGTGGTGTGACAAATCACTCTTCGTCACAATCGATGCTCATCTAGAAGTTTCCATCGATTTCTTGCGCATCCCTTACAATTGTTGCATACCCCTGCTGCCTGGTCGCGTCCCACCTGAAGCAAATCATTAAATCTTGTTTACAACAAACACATTGTGTACACAGCCCACAACCAGCTGGTAGGTGTCAAACAACACAGTCCCTATCTAAAGGCTTACGCGATCCTCCAATACTGATGAGACTGCCTTGATGTGTTGTGCAGCTGTGCTGATATATCACTATATCTATATGATACATTACCTCACACCATATCACACTTGATGGATATCTATTGAGGATATCTATTGATTTTCACATTACATTTTTTCTCATTCTCTTCAGCATTACTGGAATGTTGAAAACAAATGCTGAGTACTGGCATGATGATTCAAAAGTAGAATATGGAGACAACTTAAAAGACAGGTATGCCAGTATTTCTGCATTATGCTTTGGAGCTCCTGTTCCTTGGTTGATGCATGTGGGATAATGTTATCAATAAACTTTTGAAGAGCATTTGTGAAGACACTTGGGAACACAGGCAATTTTATCGATATTTAAATTGTAACCTCACAAGGGTGTAGTTCTACACCACTGCTTTGAGGTCAGAAGAACTTCATTGAGCGTTGGTTGTACAATTCAGGATCAGACTTTGATGTCTTGCTATGGGAACTAATCAGCAGTGCTGTCACTGTTATATTTAGATTGTTTGTCTTCTGAATAAAACATTGGGGAAAAAAACACTGGTTAATTGAATGCAAACTCACCCTACTCAATTATCCATTACTCCAGTTCATTTATTTCCAAATTAATTCAGTGCATAATTTATGCTGTCAACTTGATTGAAGTCTGCTTGTGACTTTTACAAAGGCAATATATCTGATTAAAAACAAACTAAACAATCAACAGCATACACCTCATTTAACCTTATTTTAATGATAATTTTTAAACTCATAACCCCCTATCCCACCCAACCGAAGGTGCAGAGATACTTTCTCAAGTGGAGTCGTATCAACCTGTAATTGGTTACTCCTACGCTATAGTTGATAAGATTAATGTGCCGTCATGCCACCACTTTATTTAATTCTCAGCTAAATGGGTTATAAATAGAGCTTGGCTTTGGCGGGTGCTGTGTGTTTTGGGATGACTTGACACCTCCAGCTCCTCCACCACGCGCTCCCTCCGACAGAGGAATGAATGGGTTGTCAGAACCTCTGCAAGGTCGAGCTCTGAGACTGACAAACATGACAAAGGAGAAGTGGGTACGCACTGCAGGAGCGATGCGTGTCACACCGCCAGCCATGACTGACATGTTAAAAAGACAGGAAGAGGGAGGAGAACGTGAGAAGATGTGAAGAGGAGGTTGGCCATGTGAGGGGGATATGGTGCAGCCACACAAGGGGAATGAGAGGGAAAGAAAGGGAGACAGAAAGATGAAGAAAGAAGACAGTTAAAAAAAAAAAACAAGAAATGAATAAAGACTGGAAAAGAACATAAAAGAAAGTGTCACAAAGCTGTGTTCTTTTACAATATATGTCCAATTCCTCATGCCTAATAATGAAGGGTTACAAGTAGGCCAAGCACTTAATGCATTCTCTATGTAAAGTGAGATCAACACTACTCATGAAAACCAATAAGGCACCATAACAGACACCAAGTAAAGTGGTATGCTCCCTTACATCAGAAGTAAGAAGTTTATATGTCTTTGTGACACCTTAAATGAAGACTTCAAGTAAAGGCTTATACATTATGTCTTATGACTACAACCATGAGAATGTATAAACAGTTTAACACTCATTATTTATAAAGCGTAATGAATGCATTATACAAATACATTTAAAATGCTTTACGAATACTTTGTTCAATGTGTTACCAACCTTTATAATTCCAAAATGTTCCACTTGTAATTACATCATGTACATTACATCATCTCAATTTAATTTTCAAACATAGGAGACATTTTGCAGACGAAAGGGGAAATGGCTCTTACAGTGGATTAGCCTTTCACGCCTCTAAAAGCATTTCTAGATTTATCTTCAAAAGTCATGAGTTTGAGGAGCATTTGACATTATAATTCCAAACTTCCTTTCAATATGTTTTGTGTGCAGTGGACAGGCACAGTTATTCTGCTGATGCTACAGAATAAGTCTGTCTACCGTAGAGCACAGAAAAAGGTTACACAGACATTTTCATTGTGGCTATTATACAGCCCTGTAAATTCACAGCACACAAAAAGCTCCATACATTATATAGAATTAATACAAAAAAGATCATATTATGGAGGATATCAGTATCATTTATGACACAATAAAAAGGAGAAAATTAAATTTGCACTACTGCAGTGGGTCTAGAATTGCTGTGATGAGCGATAATCTTGAATAGTTCATATAAGGAAGCTGCCACCATATGTTAATTGATGGGCTCAATGAAATAAAGTTGCATAATAAAGTCCTTAGACTAATAACTCAGAATGCCAAGGCTGCAAAAATCATTCAAACAAAAGCAGCAAGCAGAAGATAAACAACAACATTACATCCAACCTATTTGCACATATAAGGCTCATATTAACAGATTAAGAAAGACAGCTCTGTCCTGGGATTCCCCCATTGGCCCAGCAGTGGTAGAATGAGGAAAGACAGTGATGGGCTCTAAGCTATCATCTCCCGTGGTGAACATCCCACCTCAGACATGACACTCTGACAGTACAGGTCAGCTCCTGACCAAAGTTGCCACCATCCATTCATTTAAAGCTGTCCCCTGTCCCTTTAGATTTGTCTATACAACTTCATTTTCATAATAATCCAGTGCTGTTCAAATCAGAATCAGTGGTCAATGCTACTATCTTTAAATGTTAATTCAGAAAACATGTTTTAAAAGCAGAAAAGCAAAAGAGAAGAAACCCAAAAAAGGAGGGCCAAATTCAAACCATATGAAAGCAAAGCCCAGCAGTGCCAACCCAAACCTCCTGTATGCTCCCTCCTCCTCCTCCTCCTCCTCCTACAAGCCATGCTGCAAATTCAATTTTCCAATCAAAATATTTCTTGCTTCCCAAAATGCTCTGGGAGGGACCTGTTGGGAGATACAGAGAAGAACCAGTGGCTGCTTCTATTGTTTTTGAGAGAACAAACTGATCCTGCTGTTCCCTGTGTCAAAGGTGTTCCATATGTGCTTCTACCTTATAATGCTGGAGGCCTTATCTCCCATCTCCTGGTCTATTGTATTCTTTACTCAGAAAGACTCCAAACCATTAACATTTATGTGATCCTAAGTGATCCTGGTGGAACTTTGCATTCTTTGAGACACTGGAGGTATTTTCTAGTACATGAAACCTCAGTCAAACAACTGTCGGCTGGTCTGTTTTAAAAGAAAGGTTATTCATAAATGATGGTTGTCCCAATTAGAAGTAATTCTTTACTGATGCCATCTCTTTCTGTGGAGTTTTGAGGATAGTTACAAAACTGGGAAGGTCTCCGTCATCCTTCAGAGAACATGTCTGAGAGGGTTTGCAATATCCGAGCGTGTCTATGTCCCCTGGGTTCTGTGTTTGGGGAACATAGGACCCATTTCTAAAAAGGGGTTGTGGTAAAGCTTCACACCCCTAGCCTAGTTTCAAACCACTGGGCTTGTAGCTAAGATCGTCTCCCATGCTGTGGCTATGTTGTAGTTCATGGAGTGGACCCGAGGAACATAGGGATGACCCCTCGGAGATGGGCTCTGCATGTCTCTGTATGGAGTTGGATGACCATAAACTAGGCTTAAGCCCATCAGTTTCACCTGCACTCGATTAGCACACACCACTACCGTTGCCTAGCCCGTGTATACAGGAAGAGGGTGGACAAACATCTGTGGATCTGCTGCATTTCTAGAATTCATGAAACACCACAGATGGATTCTTCACAGACACAGTACATTAAATGCTCTCAAAAATGTTCACTTAAAACACAATCACACTCTTGGCTGGATTTGGGGTGGATTTGTAAGAGAACATTGCATGATAGATAGAGCACCAAATACCATCCACTGATACTGAATGAAAACAAAGCAGCTTTTCGTTCATAGTTATTGCTCCTATCAGCTTCAAGAACTGAAAGAACGTTCATAACTGCTTTCACAATCATATGATATGATATCTGCAGCTGTAATCCAATCAACAGTATATTTTAAGTTCAATTCATTCTTCTTCATGAACTTCTAACCATTCATTTATATCTCTTCTAACATGCAGTCTAACATGCAGTCATCGCCATATGTTTATCAGTGCACTGGTCACCTCCATGCCAACAAAAAGACCATCCACAGCCCCAGCAGCAGACTCCAATGTAGTGTCTAGACAGAGGATGGGTCCAGGTTAGAGTCGACCATGGCCCTCAACTTGCAGTGGCCCTGCCTAATTAGACAGCACAAGCTGTCACATCAATAATAGCCATGTCCAGAGGGCTATGAAACCCTCTTTCAGCTCAGAAAGTAGCTCTGCTAATCACTTCAATTTTATGTATAATGGCATTTCAGTTTAGCTTGATCTGATCTGCCACTGCCCGATTGGTTGTAGCTCTGTCTGGCCACTTTGATTAATGATCATTGATTCCACCTCAAGGAAGAGTGAGATGGCAGCAAAGTAGCCTAATATATGTGAAAACCACCAGGGTAATTTCAGTTCATCTTATTCTCTCATATGCACCACTGTCAGGTTGAATAGACTCCTAAACTTTCTTCACATTAAAGGCACAGAAAGGTGAAATGTGAAAACAAACAAATAAAACCTCAATGGGTTATTTTTTAACATCATATTTCAGACAATGAATACTGAAGTATATGGGATAAAAATAGACAACACAAAAACCTATACCACTCTAAGAAGACATCCAGAGTGACTGTCATTGGCGGTAATGCTTGATTCTTACAGTGTATGATGATTTCATACAATGAAAGGAAATTACAAACTTTCAATGCAGTGCTTTACAAAACAATGTACCCTGGCATGTTATAAAGAACAGCATTAATGATCAAAATATTTTTTATATGTTGTTAACTTTATTTAAAGTCAAAAGTTCACATACTCATGCCATTCCGAGACCATATGACATAATATGTGATGTCATGTACTCTACCTACTATGTTTTTTTTTTAAGTCTTTTGCTATGATACTGAAATGCTGTTGGAGACCTTCACTGTATACCTTACCTTGTTGGTATAAAGCATGACTGGACAAGATGCAAAGCAAAGTTGGGAGATTTTCTTTCATGCCTTTCCGCAGAGCTGGCTTCTATTACATCCATGTAATCAGGATTTCATCCTTGTGGTAAGGGCCCATGATTATGGTGGGGATCGGCTCCTCAGGGGATCTCTGCTGCAAGAGGAGAATAGCTCAATTATCCCAAAAAAGGACAAATCAGCATTTCATATTAACTTAGAAAGTTGGTTGTTGATTTGTTTCCTCCAGAAACCACACCACCTCAACATGGAAAATAATTCTGTCCATTTAGTCTCAGTAATTTACTGTTACATACAGTATTCTTCTCCTCAGGACCTTTAATGGTTTAATGTACCCCAATACCTTATGTGCGGGCAAAGGTGTGTTTGAGGACTAGAGAGAATTTTCCGAAGCTGAACATTACCATTATGCCCAGAGCATGCATGTAGTATCATAAAAGTGTGGTTTCTCTGTATTATGCTATTTTACCTGCAGTCAGACTGTGTGGAAATATTCTGAAAAAAAGAGAAAAAAATTAAATGGTAGAATCATCAAAGCACAATTGCTCACTTCTGATGTCTGTGTCCAATTATGGAAGACCTGGAGCACATGAGTTAGTTGAGAGTTGTTAACCCATTCAAGTCATCCTTTTGCTATAACCCATCCCAGTTGCCCTGCTGTAGCTATATGCAACCATGAGCTGCATCAATAAGTGCACAGTTGCTATAGGCTGCTAAGAGAACTGTAACTGGGGCACTCACTGACAACATGTTAAAGGTATACTGTACATTACTGTAATGTGATGGCAAATTTCCTCATTTTCTACCTCCCCTACAGCTAAGCAATTGAGCATTACCTTTCCTCTGTTCATCCATCCCTTGTCACAGACCAAACCGGGTTGCTTTCCACATTGGATCTTTTGTCCGTGTCTGAAAGCCTGGGATCATTGTCAAATGGAAAAGTCAATGGCATCCACCTCGCTTCAACACTTGCAATCATACCTGACCTCCTACAGATGATCCTCCAAATACATGCCTGCTCTCCATTGGTACCCGCAATATAGGTCCCAGTGAAGTCAAGAGACTGAGAGAGAGAGAGAGAGAGAGAGAGAGAGAGAGATGTTCTGAAAACATACTGTCTATAAAAATCCGCCAAAAAGTCCGCTACAAACCCGTAAACCCGAAACGTAATGGAAAAAAATAAAAAAAATAGTGGGAGCAATAAATCCCGGTTGTAGCGGACTTTTTTTTTTCATTTTTATAGACTTATTTGATTGTCCTGCTCCCAGGTCAGGTTTGGATGTGCGGGCTTATAACTACTTTTTCTGAAAACATACTGAATCTACCTTTTGATAATTGTTTCTACTGTTCACAGACATTTGGTGCAAAGTGAGACTTTATTGGCTCTTTCAAGAGACATTTGTTTCCGTCATTTTGTTCATCTCCTCCATGTGTTGGTGCTATGCACATGCACAGTATTCTATACATCTGTTTACATGGAGATGATATTACACTTGGAGAAGAAGAATAAAGAAACATTGTGGAGAACTGCCTACTACCACTGAATATTATATAGTACATAGGCTGTACTGTCATAGCAGTAGCTGCCCCCTCTCTTCATTTTACAGTGGTTGTGAATCACTAACTGATCATCAAACTGATAATCAAACTAGCGCTTGCCCAAGAACAAGACTCAACCTGCCAACCAATTTCAAACTGAAAACAACAGGATCCCTTTATTGTGGGCTTTGCTGCTTTCTCTTCTCATCTTGGCTTCCAAGCCTTGAGAAGAACAATGAATGAGCCTTTGTCAGTGTAATTGTACTCACTATAGGCTAATGGGTTGGGTAAGTGCAGGCCATAAAGACCCCTGACTGTCAAATCACCCAAGTACAGTACATGCTGAGGAGCTGCAGTACATGTTTACCAATAGGTCTTTTCAATGGTAAATAAGGTAAATAATGGCTTTAATGTGCGTGCCTTTTTATCTACAACATTCTATGTTTTTCCCAAACTAATTCCACGGTTTCACATCATTGAATTTTAAAAGAGACCCAGCGGAAACAGGAATGATAATCAAACTCTCTTGAAACGATCAGCTTTATAAATAGGTCTGAGCTCTGACATCTTCAGCCTTAGTTTGAACAACTGGTCAATTGAGTGAGTGATTGAAATTTCTGGGACAGATGTTTTCAAAGCTAATATTCTTTGGCCACCTTCATGCTAATTTTACGGTCTTTGTCTAATTTCTATATTTACATTTCAGTCAATCCAATTTTAGATTATCACAATATAAGTCCACAATATAATCTACCTGGTTGCAACCTGGCTGCATGTGAATTTGGGTCTGGCTATACTAGACTACATAAATATCATCAAATACGGCCAGGTCATGACCTCTAAGTGCCGTAGGCCTATCAAGATGCCCTTACCTCAGAGGGCTTTTTGGCAGGTGGAGCACTGCTGCTCCCATTCCCTCTCTTGAAACTGGAGATTTTTCTCTCAACAAGCCCCTTAAGCAGCGTAACCCCTCTTAACCTGGGCTCATCTCTCCGATCCGCTGGATTCCCATTTCATTTCACATTCCCAAGCCCCAAACCCTCGGCATCAAAAGGCATTGAAGAGAAAGGCCTGTCTGCTGATGGGGCTTGGCCTTCTGAGTCACCTGTGGTATTGCTTGGATTGTAAAAGAAAACACTCAGAGTCTAGTCCAAGATGGACAAAATGATTCAAAGCCAAAAGGCTATCAAACAACATGACAGGTCATTCCCTGAAGTTAACCATTAGATGGGAAGGGGGGAAGGTTCTGGATCAAGGGTACTTACAAATTAATTGTGTGATCAGCAACATGGGGGGGCTGGGAAACATTAGCCCTGGTTACTAGACCCTTTTGAGGCTACGTCACAATTCCATGAGTTGAGTTTTGGAGGCAGAAAATCGTCTGTTCTGATAGACATGCCTGTAAATTTCACAACTTTCCCCATCTTTGAAAATATAGCTTGTCATCATAATATAACTCAAGAATCTATTTCTTTACAAGATATGATTCACAAACAACAAAATATATGTCCACCAACATGATTAAACGAGTACCCAAAGTTCAGAGACTGAAAGTAGCACAGGTGGCTATCTGCATCTTTAGGCTGCTGGATAACGTAGTGATGCCATACTGCCACCGTAGCGACCTCTCTCAATTTAAACCAC
Organism: Sardinella longiceps; assembly: GCA_027497455.2. Classification (NCBI taxonomy): domain Eukaryota; kingdom Metazoa; phylum Chordata; class Actinopteri; order Clupeiformes; family Clupeidae; genus Sardinella; species Sardinella longiceps. The sequence continues at coordinate 1,756,806 of JAODXP020000013.1, read as the reverse complement.
TTGTCAAAGCAAACAAACTTATCGACAGTCTCCACATATTTAACTGAACACAGGGATTTTGTATCACTTTAACACTACCCCTAAAAGCCAAACTTTACCACCGAATAACCCGCTAGCTTGTTAGCTGACGGTAGATCGCCTACCTTGTTAAGTGACGTTACTAACGTTAGTCGTTTTCCCATAGGATTAAGCGCATTTCTCTTGAAGTGCACCTTAACTCACGCAATTTGTAAACACTGTAAGGCATACAGGATCGCTACTGTAGTTGGATATTATTTAGTATACATCTAATAGATTACGCCAAAATTATAAAATGTAGGATTAGCTGTTGAGAAAGCATTAAAAGACAGCGCTGAAAACGGTCACTTTTGTATTGGTTCTGATAGCTTCTGGAGGCGTTCTGCCTCCAGTTGCAGTTTATAGAATGTTAGAACACGGAATATTTACATAACATAGAATAATGTCTATGCTCCTGGTCCAATAGTCTCAAAGAAGCATTGAAGTCCTTGATCTTGAACCTAGGTTACCTGATCAAGTTCCAAATCAGAGTATATGGACAAATGGGCTGATAGTCAGATCATGAGCAAGCATCTAATTTAAATGTTTAAACGCAATATATCACCTTGACAGATAAAAGGTAAGAACAGAAATCCGTAACCGTGGAAACCACCTATTATGATGTGTAAGCACCAGGGCCTGACCCTGCCCTACCTTCAAGGTGGGCCTGTTACTGGGGTCATCAGTTCAAAGTTTAGCCTGTTTAAGCCTACCTCTCAGGCTAGTTAAACCCTACCAGAGTCAAGCTGAGTTGTAGCAATAGCTTTGGCCACCTGTATAGTAAAGTGACTATTGTTAAGTTACTGACTTCACCTGCAAGATACAGGGATTGACACATGGTGGGAAAATATTCAGATCTTATGTGGTGACCCTATGATCAGGTCAGAACAAGCGGATAAATGGACAGGTAGTTGCTATGCAGACCCATCTGAACTTATATGCCTGTCATTGATAGGTCCTATCTGACATTCATAAGTCTTCCACAATTTATGAAGGCGTTGTCGTAATGACTCCATGGTGGAGTCTATGTCTTCATGAAACAGTCGATGAATGCTTTCTGTGCAGCATTGTATGGTCAGCTGCTCATTGTTAATGTAGCCTATATTGTACTCACCTTATGTCAAGTAAACGTGTATACCATCATTTCTTTACTTAAATTGTAACATATCTCACATATTTCTCTCTCTCTCTCTCTCTCTCTCTCTCTTTCACTCTGTCTCATGCACACACACATACACACACACACACACACACACAAACACACACACACACGAGAGAGAGAGAGAGAGAGAGAGAGAGAGAGAGAGACAGCACGAGACACACACACACACACACACACACACACACACACACACACACACACACACACACACCAGAAGCATAATTTTGCCATTTACGATAAAGGAAAAGTACAGATAAGATATTCTCTTACTGAAATATGGGTGGTCCATTACCTTCCCAAAATAAGTATTTTGTCATGAGGCACTTCAAGTCCATTTCACCCTTTTAGGTCTGCTTCCAGGAAAGTATACTATTGAAAGATAGGATAATCAACTTATTCACTTCAGATCTCAAATCCTGACAGGGTCACTCCATAATAAAAAATAGTTCATACATTTAGCTAAAACCAAGATGCTGTCAATCAGTAATATTTGTGAATTGTATGTGCATATGTAAACCATATAGATGTACTCACCTAAAAATGGGCATATTTCCATATAGGGAAGTCTTTTCAATTGTTTCAACAAAAAAGTTAGGGATTTGTTTTCAGCACACATATGTGTTATATTTAAGTCAAGGACCACTGGGAGAACAAATATACATCAAGAGCCATGGTGCAGAAAAAAAAATGCTTCAATTGAATTTAAAACCCACTTCTGGGACTCTACTCAGTTGCTTTGTAAGTATCTGCCAGACTTCATCAGATTGAAATTAATATTATAAACAATATGCATGACATCTCCCTCAGGTTCTCGCTTCACCCCACTGACTGAACATCCTGTTTATAGTCAGTTCGTTTATGTTCCCCCATTGGAGGTTGAACTTGAATAAAACTCATGGCATCTACTCCTCTCCTTACTCCTATGCGCAAACTCTCCCTTTGTTATAATGAATAATGCATCACATTCTGTTATGTTGGTACATCTGAGCCAGTCCTAACGTTTTTTGTAGCTCAGTGGTTCTCACAGTCAGGATTCATTATCTCTTTTTAAAATTTTATGTATCTGTTATAATCCGCAAGTGTGCATCATTTCGAAAGCCTAATAGTTTAAGTATACATTTTGAATTTGTAGGATAAGAACGATATTTCAGCCTGTCAGGCAGCTGCCACTTACTACAGTAAATGTTTAAACAGTGAGAGAAGGTTTTATTGTTCTATATGTTATACATTTGAAATCACATAGACATTCAGACATTCAGCATTTGGTCATTGCACAGCTGAACAGTTAGATTGCATAAAAGAGGGCTTCATTTATCATTGGGCATCATTGTGACCTCTGGTGTCAAGTCTCTTATTCATTAATTCCCCTGATTCTCAATTACATAATTACATATCTGTAGACTCCCACTATCTGATTTCTCACAGCATAACTCACACAAGCATAATATGCTGATTAATTAAGTGTGCTTGCTGAAAGCAAGCACAGTTATAGTTCTTCTTACGTGTCGTTTATTATTATCTTTCTTTTTCCCGTTTTTGAGTGACCCTACTCCTCCCGGGGCATTCGAGCTATGGACTTCGTTTCATCTCTCACTTGTCTGTCCTGTAGTGAAGTACTTAGCTTGTATTCAGTTTTTTGATACGCCTTACCGCTATTTACGTTTTTCAACGCAATTTTTTCCCATTGAAATGAATGGGGACGCTCCAAAAAAAGTAAATTTTTCCATCTGTAGCCCAAACCGTCAGGCGTAAACCAATGAAATTTGGTACAGTGATAGAGACTTGGACCTTGATTCATGTCACCAAGTGGCATGCTGGTACTCCTCACGCTCTAGCGCCACCAACTGATCAAAGTTGTAATTGCGTTCATGTGCGTAACTTTTGATCCGTATGGCTGATTTTCATGGGACTGGTACCATTTGAATCCTTGGAGCTAGATGAATCCAACGCACCCTGTGACGTCATTTTCCGCCTATTAAATTTTCCGCCATTTTGAATTTTGTCAAAAGTGAAAGTAAACTGACACTGGCCACATAGTTGGTCCGATCGTCACGAAACTTGACACACATGATCTACAGACCATGCCCGGTAAGTGATAGTCGTGGCGCTCCCATACGTCAAACCGTTGACCCGTGGCAGCCAATGAAATTCGACTGCGAAGCCGCCAAACAGGAGAAACAGGAGTTTCCGAGATCTGAAGTGAGGTCAGATCTCGGAAACGCTATGACATATCATGACCATATTTGATGGCCTGACATATGGGACCATCTAAAGTATCCTCGTAAAATTTGGTGGTATTTCGCCACTAGTGGGCGCCACAAGTAGCAAAAACATGTATCTCGAGAACGCTTTGATGTATCACGCCCATATTTGGTAGGATGACCTTGGACACCATCCAAAGTGCCCTCCTCAAATTTGGTGTCATTTGGCCTCAAGGGGGCGCCATAATGAGCAAAAACGTGTATTGTGGAAACAATTTCACGTATCAAGACTATATTTGGTGGGATGCCTTTGGACACCATCCAAAGTGCCCCCATCAAATTTGGTATCATTTGGCCAATAGGGGGCGCCGCAATGACAAAAATACGTTTTTGTCATATATCTTTGCTCTCTGATGCCCTATCTCGGCGTAACGATCTGCCTCGCGTCTTGACGCGGAACTTGTCGGCACGGCGTGGCGGGTCGCCGTGGCGGTGCATCGGGGCAAGCACACTTCTGCATTTTCTCCGGAAATGCATTCTAGTTTTAATTTATCGTTCACAGATGGGTTCATTCTGAAGGTTTGTGCTATTATTTGTATGGTGTAGGTTATTTCATTTTCTGAGTGTTTTGAATTGGACTTTCCACTGAAGGTTTGCAGGTATGCATATGCACATTTACATTTTATTACATACATTGGATGTGTTGCAGACATATTAAATACCTAATAATTTGGTTATCTGCCTGACAGGGCTGGATTCACTCACCGGTCATTTTTTCTTTACGGCCTAATGTGAACCACAGCCTCTAAGGCAAGATAAGTAAACATCTCATATAAACAATTTATTACATGTTTATACACTGTTCTTATTTCAATTGCTATGCATATTTAAGTGTAAAATTAGTCGACAACAAAAGTAAACTGTGATCTACCAGACCTTGAGGCGGCTCTTGTGTTGATGTATTTATCCATGGTCCCTGAACTGCACATCCCAATGTGAGTGAACACATTAATAGTACTTACGTCAGTCCCAAAGAAGACTGCTTGTTTGTTTATGCACCAGTACAGTGTGTGTTTAAAGTTTATATTACTTTACTCTAGTCAGAAGAAGGCATTCAGTAGGCCTATAATGAGAAAATATACAGTGTGTACACTGTATATGACACAGTTAAACTTCTGTCTATGGTTGTTGTAATCACTGCTGGTACCTACAAGCTGACATCACATGCTTTGAATCTAGAGGACAAAAAAAATCACATGGAATCCAATACATATGAGTGCTGCCAGGAATGGCAGGATCATTTCATTTCTGCCTTGATGTAATTGCTTAGAGAGTCTGATTGTGATCAAATAAACGACCCCCTATGGAGTACAGAGCTGGAAAAGATGCAGAATGACTGTCCCCTCTGCCTCCAATAAACATGGTCTGCAATGGCACTCCAACAATGTTTTTAATTAGAATTGCGCAAATCACATTTTTATATAATTATACAATACTTTAATATTCAATATCGTGAAAGGGTACATAAACCAGCAATAAACTTAAATTTCTCTTGTTAACATTATTTGCTGTCTTAAGATCACAACTGCTATTGATTGCCAAGGATTAAATGGCAAACGATTATGTGAAAAGGCTGTTTGAGAACAAAAGTTGTTGCCGAGACCAAGCAGCCTGACTGAGCAGCTGGAGTTTATTACAACTCTTTGGATTGGAACCAGGTGTTGTGGTCAGAAGCCAGAGAAGCAGTTGCCCTGTACATGGCCAGTGGGACTGGTGTCAAAAGGATGCGTGCAGAGAGGCAACCCTCATACTTCCACTGTGTCTTTTGCTGAGATCAGCTAGGGTGTCTAACATGAATAGATGGAGAAACAAAACTCATACTGGGGTCTTGCTCACCACTGCAATTAACTTTCACCACAAAATGCAAAATCATCTGAATCTGAAAGGATCTGAATGATGCGTTCATTCTTCAGATACTTGCTACAAACTCATTTTGATGTTACCCTCACTCACATCGCACAGGGCACCATGATTCTCCAACATACTGGGTTTGCAAACTGACGCCATAGGGTAAAATAATAATAATAAAAAAAATAAATAAAAAAAATAAACTATTCTTGCTATGCGTTGCTCAGTAATTTGTTATGGATGATTAACATGAATGTAATTTTTGCTCTAGCCAGGAAAACAGGTAGGCCCAGAGGAAGGAGGGGTGGGTGTAGATTGAGAGAGAGAGAGAGAGAGAGAGAGAGAGAGAGAGAGAGAGAGAGAGATCCCTTTCAGCACCCACTCTACTATACTCCACAGTCAACTCCGCAGTGCTGGCTGTGCAATCATTCTTCAACAGCCCCAGCCCATCTACATGACAATGAACACCAATGAGTGCTCCTTCATCTGCATGCAAGTCCCGTGTCCATGTTTATCAGAAATCCAGCGGGATCCCATCGGCACCTGAGACCAATTAATGAGGCAAGGAGGCACAGGACAACACACTGCATGTGGAAGGCCTGAGGACTGCATGCAAAGGCACTTTGCTGTTAAAGATCTGGGCTCTTTAAATGTGCATGCAATTACCAGCACAAAAGCTTTAATCCGATACATACCTGAGCTATAGATGGGGTCACTTCCTTATAGATTTTGCATGCACCCTTTCTGCATGCGGCTGCGCCATTGGGGAGAATATAATGCTCCCCTCACATGGCTCATCGACATGTACAACATCTGCCTGATGGAAGATAAATGAAAATGACCTTTGAGCAATGTAGTAAAAAGACACAAGAACATCAAATTGTCCTCCACAAAAACCTCAGTGACAGGAAAAGTTAAAACATATTGTTCTGGATATGTTTTGGAGGGCCCCAACACAGGACAGTCACACGATTTTGATTACATTATACTACCACATTTCCAAATGTTTTTAAGATGCTTTTCCTCAGGCTCTGGTCAGGGGGAACTTTGAAATAATCATTTTGTGTGTGGTTGTGACCCTGAACTGAATCGTAAGATAATATGATTTGTTGAATTAAATATGTTTGTTGTTTGATGCAGCAGTGGGGAAATTCACTAAACTTGCATTTTCAAAAACATGTACCCACCCTACAAGCATCAGAAATGCGCTTTATAAATTGTTGGTGTTGTTGAAGAAACTGCTTCCCAAAGAGGCAGGAAATAAAATCACGTCCAACCTTGAAGGTGCAGTTTTCCACTTGTTCTCAAAATAGATAGACACGATATCCTCCATTAGTCATTGGTACAGACTGTGTTTGTGGATGGTCTGAATGGTTCTACAGCTCACTTAAAGTGTCTGAACCAAATGAAGGTAATGAGTAATTAAATTATCTTATTAATAAAAATGCATGCAATTTTTTTTTATGTAACCCTAACTCCTTTGTCAGGTTGAATTTTGAGTCGGTGAGACATCTAATGAGCAGGATATAGTTTACTAAAAGTGGAAACCACTGAGTGTCATTATTACCTTTTCTTCAACTCAGGTTGTTCTGCTCTGTTTCTATGTTCTAAGAGGTGTCTTAGAGATAAGAATGGTCTAATGTGGTCTGTGCTCGGGCAGTGTTAGCTGGCAAGCCATCCTATAACATTAAAATGTATAATCTGGCATCGATAGATAGACTGACCTCAATTGTGGGCAGAACAAAGCAGTTATCAAAGTGCTTCTGCATATAGTATAATCTGTCAAGTCAAATTAACTTGAACGGCTTTTAATTTCACCATGGGAGAAAATGCGGGGGGAATGCTGTGTTTAGGAATGGGAACTCCCAGCCAGAACTCGCACCAGTTGGGCTCTACGTCTTCGACGGCACGCGAAAAGGAGTTACAGGTGTCGTCACCATTTTGATGAGCAGCAGAAAGCCTGGAGTGCTCAAATGTTTTGAGTACATATCAAACTAGAAAAGCGCTGAGAGAGCCTGGACCTCTACCAAGGCAATGGGGTCACAGACACAATATAAATTCCAGATCATGTCCTGGATCACCGATCGCCACCAAAATCGAATCGGCTGTTGCTTGTCCCAATATGGACATTGTCCTAAAATTTCATCCAAATCCGTGCAGTACTTTTCGAGTTATCCTGCTGACAAACAGACAAACAAACCAACCAACGCGACCGAAAAAATAACCTCCTTGGCGGAGGTAATGAACAAGGTAAGAGATATTCATGAGCTCTGATGGAAAGACAGCTATAGACAGCAGTGCTCTATCTGTCAATTCAACAGATCCAGTAGGAACAGCGAAGACACATAATACGGCTATGGACAGCAGTACTCTACCTTATGGCTCTGGTATACTCCTGCGCACATAGCGTGCGCACTTGACGCGTACCAAAAGTATGACGAGTTTTGCGTCAACTTTGCGACCGGCGCATGCATGCGCGTACCTCGGAGTATGCTGAATGTGTCCCAAGAGTTTCTGGTGAGTGTGTTTGTTTGCTATGGATGTTAACTGAATGAGAATAGCTTGCTAGAGAGGGTTGAAGTTCAGAAACTGAACTGTGTTGCTACCGTCGGCTGCATGACCCCGACGTGCATCTAAACAGCTGGGGGGAAAAGTATACCTGATCATTGCGGTGAGCACTGTGCGCAAAATGCGCGAGCAAAGCCCTGTTTGCGGGAGTATACAGTCTCCTTTACAATTCAACCGATCCAGTAGGAACAGCGAAGACGCATAATACAGCTATGGACAGCAGTGCTCTGCCTGACAATAGGCCTTTAACACACTTCCTGGTTCTGGGACGCAGAACGAACGCGGGGTAGGGATACGGAACTTCCGGTCGTTTGCAACAACAATAACAACAATGGCTGCCCCCGTTCATAGTTGCTCTTGTACTGTGCCGGGTTGCTCAACATCATCTCGTAGACAGCCTTACCTGAGCTTTCATGCTTTCCGGAAGGACGAAACACTTCGTAAGTTATGGGTGAGATTAATTAGGAGAGATGAGGGCCCTTCGTTCAGCATACGTAAGGGCAGCACTTTTGTTTGGAGTCTTCATTTCGAGAATGATAGCATCCTTGTCTCAGAGAGTGGAAGGAAGACACTCATACCCAACGCTAGGCCAACCAAGTTCGCTTGGAATAACTGGGGGAAGGATCAAAGGCGTTGCCTCTCAGTTTTTGATCGTGTTAACGCTTGTCGAAATGTCACTGAGTCAGCTGGAGAAGATACAGTTGTCACCGCTATGGCCGCCGAAGACGTCCCTGCAGTAGAACAAAACTATGCACGGGCAGATGTTGATGATCCAGGGGCTATCGAGACCATCAGGCTGCTGGAAGCAAAAGTGAGGGATCTTCAGTGTCAACTCCGAGGCCTGACCCTGATCCGGTAGGAACAGCGAAGACATATAATCTATGGACAGCAGTGCCCTACCTGATAATTCAACAGAACCTGTAGGACCTGCGCAGATACGTAATAGAACTCCAGAGATTGTCCCAGAGCTTCAACGAACTGAAAGTGTATTTCTAACCCCTGACATGCTAGGCATTCGGCAGAGGTCTTCAAGCAGCAATGACGCTTCCAGTGAAGACGTCAGTGGCAGTGATTGTGATTATGTGCCAGATTCTGAGACCAACACGTCAGCTGATGAGGAACCTGCAAAGGGCAAAGCTAATGTTGGGGGGGGGGCTGTTTCCCTATAATCGGATAGGACAGTATAGAGGTGGACAGGAAACAAGCGGGATGGGGTTGGATCGGGAAATGACCTCGGATTGGATTCAAACCCCCAGTGCTAATGTTTCTAACATGGTCAGCACCAGTGATTGCACCATAGAAAGCACACCAGTAACAGACAGTGAAAAATCCTCGAGTGAGTCTGTTCTTGTCATGACTGTGAAAGAAAACGCGGACAGATCAAGAGTCTACAGCAAAAGACATTTTTCCTTATATTGCGAGAAACCTTCTGCAAAAATTGCAAGACATCTCAAACACAAACAAGAAGCAGAGGTAGCTGCAGCGCTTAGGTTTCCTAAAAAATCAAAATCAAGAAGGATCCAACTAGATTTTCTCCACAAAAAGGACACTGAGCGCATAACATCAGTGTTTTTCGAGAGGGATCTGGGGTGGTTGTCCAGTGTAAACAAACACGAGACCCTACGTACAGGCCTCAAGATTATGGCCATTGTCTTTGTTGCTAAGGGCTCTTTAAAAAACGTTTTCTATGGACACATGAAAAACTGCACCTTAGCAAAGCAGTGCAAGTTGCTGAAACCAGGCAGAAACAGAGTAGTTGCCATGTGTGCGAATACGGAACCCAAGACCCAGACTCAGGTGAAGTCTCAGTACCAAAGAAAAGAACATTGAAAAAGAAGGCCCATCAAGACTCCAACTCGGGTGATGAAGCCTCAGCCCCAAAGAAAAGAGCATCTACAAAGAGGATCCATCAAGACACGGAGTCAGATGATCAAGACTCGGAGTCAGATGATCAACCCTCAGCCCCCAAGAAAAGAACATCGAAAAAGAGGGCCGTCAAGACTCGGAGTCAGATGATCAACCTTCAGCCCCCAAGAAAAGAATATCGAAAAAGAGGGTCCATCAAGACTCTGACTCAGGTGTCAAGCGTCAGCCCCCCCAAAAATTTCCCACAAGAGGAATCCATGGAGTAGACTATAGAGGAAATTTGTGCTGTTGAAAAGATGTTGATGAAGTTCATCAAGATTGGACAAACTCCTGGAAAGGCCGACTGCATCTCATGCATCAATGCGGCACCTGAAGCACTTGGGGCCCGTGACTGGATGGCAATTAAGTTCTATGTAAAAAAAAAAATTGTTGCGTGACTGCATAAAGAAACAAACAAACAAAAAAACTTTACTTGGAGGAAAGACCTCTTATGTTCTATGTTCTAAAATTCCTTTAATTGATGCTTTAAAAGCACTTTCCTAAGGTACACTCAAAACCTAGACTTTTTTCCAATACAATTTCACATGTAGATACCGATATATTACATAAAATGAATGGTATGTAGGTTCCTATCATGCAGAGTGAAGTCCTTAGGATTAGGCTGTTCAATGGAATATAAATAAATTACCTCCCAAGATAATGTTGTTAATCCTTAGAGTATGCTTTAAAGGCCTAGAACTGGATGGCAGTTAAATTTCACATTGCCATGTGTAAATGTAGTTACCAGTCAAACCCAGACCTTTTTTTTCACTGCAATTTTCCAGGTAATATACATGGGAGCATGTCTATGTTCCCACAGCTCTATATTCCCACAGCCCTATATTCTCACATTTCTAAGAGTCAGGTACTACTAGTCCCCCATTTCTACCCCTGCCTGGTAGACCCCTTATTTAAGTTCAAGCAAGAGCGATTCGATCTTTGGTATTATTTGCCCTCAATGATGCCTTCCAGGTAGTGGGGTTTAGGGTAAGGGTTAAGGCCCAGTCCCATTTCTCTTCCCTAACACTAGCACTCGTTTTCGAGTTCCCTCCAAGATGAGACACCCCTCGATTGTGTAGTGAGAAGTGCAGATCTTCCCCTAATAAATGGGACAGCACTTCACGTAAAAACATCTTCACCTGTTTTATGCGTCTATCGTTAAGACTGAACGGATATAAGGCTCTTAACCGGGGTAAACTGTTCAAAAGCCACCATCGACAATTATCATCACCCACATGAGAGGCTCTGGTAATTCTGGTGAAAGATTTGCGCACTTTGAAAAATATCGATCTTTCTAATATTCATGTTTTAACACACCAGTGCGGTATTCAACTGAATTTATATCAAACTAAGATATCCCGACATTAAAAAAAATATATACATGCTTAATTGCAATAGTAGCTATTTTGAAGTTCTTATCCAGAGCTGAGAGAACGGGACACAGCTCGTGTATTCGGACACAGATCAGGTACCGACACGCAATCTTTTTGTTTAGCTGATAGAGTTTGCAAAGAATCATGGGTAATTTCATCTTCACTTCAACTTCACTTTGTTCGAAGTCTGCACCCGACCTCAATCCGTTTGAAGGGGCGATTTGAAGGGCTGAAAGCCACTATCCCTCGGTCCTGAAAGTATTGGGACACCCTACACTTACACGTGAACGCGCAAACCGAGTGTTAGGGCCAAAATCGAGGGGAAGTGATAGTAAAGTGATAATAATGGGACAGGGCCTAAGGTTCTTTTACGCTGTGCTGCCTAGATTGATATTCACAATGAAAACGATCTTCATCCACTCTCATTTACAGAACGTTTTGCATCCACATTCCACAACGATTCTTTATTCATCCACCTCAGCGATCATTTTTGAAATCGACCTCGGCAATCATTTTTGGAATCGTTTTTAGTTTCAGAATACTCCATTCTAATGTGAACGGAAAGGCTAACTGGATAAATATTACCTGTGTTGGTATGCACATGCCCTTATTGGAACATATTGCTGTTGGAAAATGCTCAATTGTGTTTTTTGCCCCCAACGGCACCTTCCAGGCAGCACAGCCTAAAAGGCACTACCCTTAACCTATTCCTAACCCTAACCCCCCCAACCCTCATCCTAACGCTACCTGGCACTGTTGAGGGCAAAAAATACCAAAGACCTGGGAAAATAGGGGCTAATTTTTTTTTTTAAATCTTTGTAATGTGAGAGCATGGGGCTGTGGGAACATAGGGCCCAATTTCCCAAATTTCCTAAGAAATGTTGGAACATAGGGCTGTGGGAACATAGAGCTGTGGGAACATAGAGTTGTGGGAACAAAGGGCTGACCTTATATAGATATGTACATTATGTTATTAGACTTAACTATCTTATATGTACAAGTCAATAAAGCCTTTTTGTATGTGTGTGTGTGTGTGTGTGTAAGCTCAATTGTTAAATAAATGTTTACAATTAAAAAATAAAAAGGAGTTTCAGGTGTTTTAATTAGTCAGAAGACGTTGAATGTTGGACTGCTGTGTGCTTCAGCACAATAGTTTGGAATTATATGCAAACAAGACGTCTGAAATACTGGAGAGGCAGCTGGTGAGCACTTCATCTACTAGCCTTTATCCTGTGTGTGCTAAATTGTATTGGTTAATGTTTAGCCTTGTGTTGTAGCACTTGTATTTATATTGTTGACGTAGCATCTAATACTGCGTGTCTGTGTGGTTGGTGCTTAATAGTAGTGATGTCAAGCTGCTTTGCTTAGCAAACACAGTGAGAAATTTGGGTTTTAGTAATTATTATTAAATGTGATGTGGACTGTAAAAGCTTACAGGGAGGCTACACTGAATGCGTTAAGTCTAACCCCGTGGTCACACGGGCGATAAAATCACTGGTGTTGGGCGACTAGCTCCCATTAATTTTCAATGACGGTAGGCAACAGGCGATTAGTACAGGCAACTGAGCAACAGATCGCCTGGTGGGCGGGGAAAAAATTGATATGCAGGCTATTTTCTGCAGAAGTTGGGCGATTTAACAAGGCGATTTTTCATAAACTCCAATCAGAGTGAAGCCATGCGTGACGGCATACTTTCATAAATAATTTTGATCGGACATCCGCCATGGCGGAGCTAACTCCAAAATCGCACTTATCTGTAACAAACTAAGAAGTTAAGGATTTCTGACTTGATATTTTATAAAACGAGACGGCAAATGAGGTAAGATCAATCTGAAAACATGGGTTTTGTAACACAAAAATAGATCTGTGACGATATACGTTGTCGCTACCAGACGCATATTTTAGTGTTTGCTGATAGCAACAAACTTCAAACGAGTCACGCCTCCTTGGCAACAGAGTTGCTTGTTCAAATTGCCCAGTTGCCCTGTTGTGTGACTAGCCTGGGAGTTCCCATGCTCCTTTGCACGCTTATTTCATTCCACTCTGCAAAGCAGCATGGTGACCATGGCCTTACTTTCGGTATCCAATCGCAGAACAAAAAGGGATTTGTATGGCGATTTTTTGTCCAATTTACCTTTATTTAGTAGCTGAAGAGTCATTGTGATGATTCTTCAACAGTTTTTAGGTTGATTGATGACTGTTTCAGCTCGCTCTAGCTCCTCTCGGCGTAGAAATTGAATTGGCAAGATTACCGCGAACCGAGGCACAGTTGTAGGGGGAGCCCTTATCGGTAAAAATGTGAACTCAAGCCAAGGAAATAAAGGGGCATAACGGCCGGTCCTTGGGTCTTTTCCCCAAATGCATATATGCTAACTTGGTTGACATTGTGCCATTGTATTGAAAACAACAAGTTGTTAACTGGTTAGCAATGTTTTTCTGAAGCTTTTGGGGAAAGGATGCTAGTAGAGCAGATAAGTGGAAAAATACTTCAGTTTGTGAAACAAGCATGAAAATTGGCACAGATGCTCACTGTGACACTCTCTTTTGAAAAATCTGAGTGTCCACGCAAAATTTCAATATGGCCACCATTTTTTCACCATTTTTCATTGTTCAATATAAAACAATAGGCCTACATCTCAATGGGGCTATTTTCTTCCTTTAGTCCAATCAAAATAAAACTTTATACAGTGAAAGTATCCATGAAAAGTAGCATTTTTTGTATTGCAAGTTTTTCTGAATATTAATTGTAGTATGCAAATGAGCTATACTGTACCCATAAGACTAATACAAATTGTTGTATTGATGGGTAATGAAAAGATGAAGAGGGTGGGACGTGTCTCAATTGATATTATATGACACCCTGTGGGAGTATGCTTTTGGAAAAGGTATACTTTAAAGGGTAGATTTGTTTCTTCTTAGTGTCTCAGGCTCAAATGCATTGGCTATATGCCAAAGTCACCAGTACCAAATGATCTATAAATGGAAATCAAAGGGAGGAGGGGGGTGGAAGCTGTCTTAATTTATGTTTTCTGAGATCCTGAGACCTGCTGTTTTCAAAACAGATATCACTTCATTTCCCCCCAATATAGGCATAAGCTGTAAATGGAAGGAGGGGTGTAGGATTTGAAAAAAAATTGGATGAAATCCTGAGGGTATAAGCTCTCAGAAAATATATGGTTTATGGGGTCTTACATGTTCCCCCTAAGTGCTATAAGTCTAAATGTCACCAAAAACAGCCGAATTTGCAAACACCAAATTTCTTGATTATGGGTTTTATTGTAATAAGGAGGGTGGGACATGCCTCACTGCCACACATTGCCATGTTATGTCACACACTGAGGGTATAAGCTTTCAGAAAATATGGGATGTATGGTGAAATTAGTTTCCCCCCCATGTTTCAGAGACCAAAATGTAGATGTGCATATTTTCCTTAAAAATCCACAACCAAGCCCATTGATTTCAATGGGAAATCAACTTAATTTCCATAGCCTATATTTGCTTTGAAATTTTGAAATTTTGCCTGGACACTCGGATTTTTTTTTTAAAGGAGTCTCTGGAGAAGCTATGTATAAAATTTCATAATTGTTTCCCTAACTGAAGTATTCTAGTGAAAAAATGCACTTATCTGCTGTACTATGCCTGCAAGGAGGAGCTCTGTGGCGAAAAATGTGAGCCTAAACCTAGCACAAACCGAAAGTAAAAATCGGTCCTGCATAGTTCATCTTTAACTTGACGCATCCCGTGTAGCCCTCGGGTTAGGCCTGGACACAGTTAGCTCTGTAAAGTAAAGCTAAAGTAACATCACAGCTGTTATGAAAAGGTTAGCCAAGCACAGGCCGCCTTGACAATTTAAACCCTCATGTAAAAAAAAATAGTTTTCATTGATCTTAAATAGCCGAATCAAGGTCAGCGACTAAGTTTCACGTCTTATTTCAATATTAGTTCATGCTAGCAATAGCAACCCAACCCGTGTACTTAGATAGCTTACCTTGCCACTACCATCACCTCCAACAATAACCATTCATGTACACTAAAGAAATCTCAATGTAATTGATGTTATGAATAGTCAAGCGAGTCAAAGTGAGACTATGACAACGAATCTTTACCCTTCCATACCCTTCTTCTCCAAAACCCACCATATCTACAGCATCACTGAGAGAGAAAGATAAGGAAAAGGTAATAGGAAAAGGGAATGAAGATCAATGAACATGAAAACTGATGAAATTTACAACTTTAATACCAGGAAAATAAAGCAGACCAAAATTACAAAGTGCCTCAACTGGTTAAATCAATTAGCAAGTGCTCTTTTATCCTCGGTTTAAGCTGCGAACCAGCTTCACAGGAATGAATGAAGTGAGGAGCTCATAATACACCAACATTCTATATGCATCAGCCACATCTTTATAAACAAAACTAATCCTACTCACACCCCCCTCCCCTTGTAGTGATTGTTATTCAGTGACTTTCAGTATCAGTCTACAGCTGCTTGTACACCACTAGAACTCTAGCTATATGGAGTATGTTCTTTGCATATGCATGTGTTGTTTTGCGATCCTTGTGCAAGCTTGAATCCAAGCCCATCAAATTAAAAGGGAAGAAACCAATTGGCATTAGCAAAGCGCCGAGGCAGGCAGGTGTGTGCGCTCAGCTGAGGCGGGAGATGGTGATGGGCTGTTTACTCCAGAAATGTACCTTCGCCACTAATGCAAATGATATGGATTGTGTGTGTGTGTGTGTGTGTGTGTGTGTGTGTGTGTGTGTGTGTGTGGTGGAGACTGCGGTGAGAGGCACTATGGGAAAAAAAGTGAGTGAAAGTAATCCCCATGTCAAATGCAGACCATTAGAGCAAGGACGACTTATTAGAAGATAAGGCTTAGGGAAATGAAGGGGCCATGTGATAGTGTGATCCTCGGCGCCCTCCCCCAACGGTAAGGGTGGCGAGGGCGAGAACGAGGAAGGCCTATTGAAATTGGGACACAATCTCTGTGAGAAAATTGATCAGTCAGTTAAAACGAAGGAGCAAATATATTTCATGGTGCAGTGTCTCTGATTTGATTCTGCAAACTGCACACGAAGTTCAGTTACAATCCTTGGGGTCAAAGGAGTGGTAATTGCTGTCTAGTATCACTCCCTGTTCATTCAGCTGATTATTTCTAGGGATGAAAAATGTCTTGATGTTGGGAGCATGCTCCCTTTCAGATGCCTGCTGAACTTAATCAAGGCTTTTAAATGACTGTTGTAAAGTCTTCTGAACTTCACAACTCGTTTCTTTCTTTACTGTAAGCTGCTCTTCCATTGATCTAATGAATACCATTCTCTTTTTAACTCCATGTCATATAATGACTTCATTCAGATTCTATATCTCTAGTGGGAACTAGATATGTTTGATTACTGTACATCCCTTAGGCCTCAATAATCATGTCTCCTGATAAAAACAAGAGAAAAGCAGACCTTTAATGTGCACTTCAACAATGATACGTCTTTGTCATTGTTTTAGCAACTTTTGTTCCCATGGTTTATCACCAAGTTCCCAACATTACACTGCCAGTAAACAGCCTCTTGGGAGAGCAGAGGACTCACCCTGGGAGCACAACAGACCAACAATTAAACCTGTCACCACTTTTGGCTGAGCTCTCCAGGGGCAAGACCATCGCACAATTCAGATGACCAGTTGACCTTTAACCCCATCCCAGGGACTATTTTGAGTGCTTCCACCACAGGAGTTCAAGACCGAGTGTTTTGAAAGAAAACCGCTGCTCCTGTTGACAACAAGTAGAGGATGTATTTGATTAATATGTCATGTACAGCATTTTTATAGTTGTCTGACTTGCAGCAAAAAAATAAAACAAAACATTGATGGGCAAAAACACAACAGACAAAATAAGACACACAATTAAATATTATGGACATACCGTAGATACAGTGATGACTCTTTTAAATTAGACCTCTGAAGTTATTTGTCTATCAGGCTGGTGTAATGAATTAATGAATTTATATCCATTCACTACCAGATTTGGATTTTGTGGGGTTTTGATGGGTGATCTGATTGGTTCCCGGCTGTTAAATTGTTGCAAAATTTCCTCATTCGGATCATGGTGATACTGCTCACATCTCTCAAACCTTGCTGTCTGCGGAGAGATAGATAGGGCTCCACCAACACAGGGATGATTGATGGTTTCCCACAGGCTAGCCAAGCAGGCATCTTCACAGAAATCTATTAGCATCCATAGCTTCTCTGACAGACCACTGAGGTGAATGGTAATGTTTAAAGTGTGAAGAGAATAGAGCCTTCTCTGGCCAACTCTCTTTTCATCTTCAACAGAAGGTGATTTATTTATGGATCTTCATTGAAAAATGGTACTAATTTGGTGATTTATTTATTTTTTGGTGATTATAAATGTTATTGTTGTACATATTCATACAAAAGCTGATTTAATTCAGGACTGAGGTCTCAGTCTCTCTGTCCAGACACTCCATCATTTTTCTTTCCATCTCATTTGAGTGCAAAATCACTTAATCTAAAGCTGCACAGCAGAAATTATTTCTCATGAAGATTTGACCATTCAGTTTTATACTTCCGCATAATTATGTTCCTCACATTTTTGCAGACTCTAGAGCCACCTGAAGATTAGTTTAATCTTTTCCATGTCAAGGCAGAACCCTTTATGCTCTGAAGTAATTTCCTACAAGCTCTTTTTTATATCCCAATTCATCACTGACATAGTGTTTGCCCACTCAACAGAGTCTGTTATTTCTGTGTTGTCCCATTCCCCTTTGATGTTTACATTTTTTACATTATATACGAAACAGTATCCGTGTTTGGGGGAGATTCGGGAGGAAATTGGCACAGGTTAAAAGGCTGTCCAATGTCCACTGCCAGTTTTCATACTTTCTCATGGCCAGTTGTCCTGGTGAGTCGGGAGCAGTTGTGACCACCTCGGGAGCCGTGCACCATGTGACCACTAAACCCTAGAAAGCCTTCAACCCTGGTGACCTCATCTAACCCATGCTGTAGGCTACAGGAGTGTTCTACCGTCACTGGCTCTGTTTTGACCAAAGAACAGAAGAGAAATGTTGAAATGCTGTCAGTTCTTTTCCATGAGCCATTACCAAAACTCTTTTCAGTGTATGCCATTACAGAGGTCATTTCCCATACACATGTACTGTACTGTAAGGTAATTATATTCACTTTCTCCCAAATGTTTGTTAAAGGGATACTGGGCAACATTTTTATATGAATTAACTAGTGCTGTCAAAAGATTAAAGGGCAACTTCAGTCATTTTCAACAAGAGCTCTATTGCTCAAGCTATTGCTCAAGATTAGCCAATACTGAAGACGCAAGACATTTTGGTCCAACCATATGGTTTCCTTGAACAGAGAATAGTCACGTATTACTAGCCCAATGGGGCAGAATTTTGAACTGTATTTTTAACATCTTAACATACTTAGGATTATTTTTGTTTAGTCTGAGTTATTATTAGTTTTATTATTTTTGATTAATCACTTGAGTTAATCAGTTAATTTTGCCAGAATTGACCAGTTTTGTAGTCAATATCAGTCAGAAAAAAATCGCTGTCTGATTACCTATAGGGCATAACTGACTTTTCACCAACTTTACAGTAGAGCTAAAGCAAAAAATGACTGAAGTTAGTTAATATTTCATTATTTTGTTAGTGGAAAGAGTTAATCAAGAGCTTTTATTTGTTTACATCATTGATGTTAAAGGACCTTGTTGTCGATTGTTGTACTTGATGTAAGGGACCAGTGTTGGGGAGTAGCGCCTTCTGAGGGATAATGTGGGAGTGGTTTTGGGGTGCTGTGTTTATTTATTTATTTATTTATTTATTTAATTTATTTAATTTCACTTTTGGAAAAATTATGTCTGTCTCCTAGAAAATACTACAATATGTAAGTTCTTTGCTATGGATTATCTTTCTAACAATTCCATGGCAAGTGTTTGCAGACCTTATTCAAATGGCTTTTAAAAGCCTGAAATGAAACTGCTTCAAATCTTTAGTAAGTCCCTTGACAGCATGTGATGTTCTCTAATATCAGCACTACACTCAAGTCTGTCATTACTTTCAATAATCCTTTCTCATTATCATTTCTTCATCTCTACATTAATTCAGAGAAGATGGGAGTGTTTCATAAGACAAGGGGAGCATATCGTGGAGAGCAGGGGGATCAAATAAAGAGTTTCCATGGTGCGTTACGGATGACTCTTATCCCATGTACACGCACAGGAGCGCCTAGGCTGGACATCATTAAACAAATGAATTTTGACTGTGGCTGTGGATCACATGGAGCACCAGTCTACAAAGACCCTCTATCTCACTAATACCCTCTCAATGCCACCATCACTGATTCCGCCCAGTGCCTCGGGCTGTGAGCCCATTGAGATGAAGTACCCTGATGAGGGGCTGCCGGGCCAGACAGGCAAATGCCTTTATGTCCTCATTAAACCTCGGCAGGCGTGAGGCATATTGCACGGAGTGCCACCTCTTACCATGCACTTGCCAAGCGGTTGCCTGGGTAACAAATGGCATCATTGGTCGCAAGCCCTCAAGGTATTTACCTGAGATGGGTGGTAGCGTCAGTTGTTGTGACTGCTTTCTCTGCTCTCTCTCTCTCTCTCTCTCTCTCTCTCTCTCTCTCTCTCTCTCTCTCTCTCTCTCTCTCTCTCTCCCTGTACATAGTATAACCTAAGCTCACTGTTGAATGTATTGACATCATTTAGGTAAAAAAAAAATGTGTGAAAAGGTCTGAGGTGAACTGCAGGATTTTTTTTTTTTTTTATCCCATTATTTTTCAAATGACTAACAAAACCATGAGAGGGTGCCTTCGGCATTGCCTTTAGTGAGTTTCATAAGCTGAATTATTTTATTTTTATTATTTTAGTATACATCTGAAATGTTATACGGTGCATAATATGTCCCCAAAAAACTGACAGTGTTGCTAAACCCCAAAAATCTACCCTGGGGCAGGATGTGCAAAATCTGTCTCCCTGAGAGCATCAATTGATCAGTAGAGACACAGAGGGCAACTGGGGACTTGTGAGAATAATGTTACTCCCTCACTGTCAAACACCTCAAAGTTTCAACAGTAGAAGAAGTGTTGCAACTGATACAAATATTTCATCTTCCACTGTAATAAGGCCTTTGACATATAGTATGTATGAGACTGGCTCCTGTGTAAAGCTGTGGCAATCACCTCTGACTAGAGGTGGAACGCATTAAAGCTGTAGGCTGGCCTACTAAATTTATTCAGCAAGGGGCTGAATTCCAGACAGCTCATGAAAGCACTGAAATGAGATGAATTGATCCGTGGGACTGGACTGGACTAGGCCACAGCTAGATTACACTGCGGTCTGCTGACTGGAATGAGATCAGAGAGCAAGGCCAGATGATCTGATACATGTTCTCAGACTTGTAAGTGCATGAGCCAACTCACTTTCATGTACATGACTGGAAATAATATTAGACCTGTTGTCAACATGCTGGCGATTCACTGTTTCACTTCTGTATGACATAATGACATAAGAACCAATCAAAATATATTTTTTTCTATAATTCAATTCCATTATTCATAGATGTAGTCCTGCACACCAATTTATTTTGTTTTTGTAACAACATCAGGAGCACTTATTACAGTCTAGTATAGTACAAAAGACCTCATTGCTACAATGCAATATTACCAAACACAACATTACATGTGTTGTTGGAAATAGTTAGAACAGGGGTGGGCAATTATTTTGGCCAAGGGGCCACATTGGCTTTTAGATTTTGACTAACGGGCCGGGCCGGGCCTAGTTATCCGACCAATGTCCATAAATTGGCAGTCTCAAGCCATTAGCCTCACTTTCTTCAGAGGACATGTTAATATGCAGGTTTAAATTTGCATTTCATGATCTTACAACACATTTGATAAATAAGGCCTATAATCTACTGTAAGTCATGACTAAATGAGAAATTATTTCATTTAGGGAAAGCTCTGCGGGCCGCATTAAATAGCTCCGAGGGCCGCATCTGGCCCCCGGGCCTTAGTTTGCCCAGGTATGAGTTAGAACATAAAATCTCATTAAATACTTTATATAACATTTGTATTTGCTACACTGTAACAAGAGTACTCTAATAATGCTTTCTCATTGGCTTGACAGTCATTTGGTCCTCTGCCAAATAGGATTCTTTAAAATGTAATTAATTTGTTGCCACCTGGTAAGAGGTTTGACAGGTATCCAAAATGCTTTCTTCCTTCTTGCCAACTTTTAATGCAGTGAGACAAATGGACCTGCATTAATGATGGCTTAAGCAGATTTAGATATCGAAACGTGCCTGGGAAATTAAGTCTGCTATATCTGTGGTAAACAAATAGTTACTATTTGTGGTAAACATTGCCTGTATTCTTTCACCAGTTTCCAGTGCTGAATAAGAATAGATATTTCTCTGGTCATCTGTAAGCTCATTGACATTTGAATGATTCCTCATGTCTTGTGACCTCATAAGCATTTTCTTGTCTTGTGCCATTTACTAACAACAGCATACTTTACTGGTTGGCCTATAATTTCAATCAATTTTCTCAATTAGAGCAAAATATAGAAGCCTAACAGCTGGAAATACAATTGCGGTTTTCCTTATATTACTGTATTTCAGATAGGCTGGGGAAGGCTAAAGGTCAAGATCATGGAGCGTCTTCCTTTTTTGGAATTGTAGGCTAGATCTGTCTTTGTGCTTTTAGAGCATTTCCATCCTCTTCATCTTCACGATAAAAGGCCTCTGTAGGTGTTAGAGTCTTGTGGATGGAATGTTACCCACCCACAGTGCTCCCTAAAAGCATCAACTAAATTGGAGCAAACATTCTTGGTTTAGAACCAGAATCTCCTGGGGAAAAGCTGTTCAATTGTCAGCGTCATCTGAAGCACCTAATCCACTCAAAGAGCACTGCATCAGTCGTCCATGGGAGACGTCATTTCCTAAATGACACAACGCTAGGACAAACCAGTGCAGGCAAACAGATGCTAAGCACATCGTAATGGCTGGCTTGCACCACATCTGCGCAGTAGAACAAACTCATTTGCAGCGTCCATGCCCACTGACGACTGCAGTTAAGTGACTCACCCATCAATTTAAAAATTTACAGGATGCTATTTTTGGATTGGTAGTGTGTGTACAGGCACAAATGTGAAGACATAGGACTGAGGTAGAGGGTGGTAGTTGAAATAAAGTAAAGATCAAAAGGACTCATACTGCACATTTCGCACAGTATTTTTCCATACTCAAAGACCTTCTATCAGCAGAGGATAATGCATTAAATGATGTAAGGTCATCTCGGTCAAGGTTTATCATCATGGTCTCACCTCACTAGATGGCCAATTCAATCCGCTGTCAGTGGCACTCTCTCATTCTCCAGCAAGGTGTGTGTGATGACAGGTCTGATCGAAAGAATCTGTGGCTTATGCTAGACATCAGGTCTAGAACTGCCCATCTAGAATTATGCCTTATAACTATTCAAACTTGAGGCCTCACAAAGCATTAAAAAGCCTCTTTGGCCTTTTGATACAATTTAAACTTATTGTCTGTTATGAGTAATTTGTGTGTTTATCTGACTTTATCTGATTTATTACTTGATTGAAACTTGATTGAGCACAGTCATATAACACACAAAAAAGATTTCATCCATGAAGCAATCATCTACTAATGCCTTGCCTTCCACCATGCACCAACCCCCCCATGTCAAGTCACACTTCATCAACTGGGTATCAAAGAAAAAAGTTCTTCCTCTCTGTGGATCAGTTTGTTCAAGTGTTCAAGAATTCGTATTTATAATATTTCCTATAGCTCATGATGGACCTGAACTAGATGTGTAGTTCAGAGACCAGTGGTAACCAGTCAGTCCAAACACACATTTCATCAAGATGCAGTTTCACATCGCCTTTCCACTCCATAAACACACAGGCAATTTTGTGAAGTCATTTAAAGATGTAAGAAGCATTGTACTAAATGAAATGCCAAAACAGAGTCTGCAGTGCTGATAAATAAAAGTTTGAAAATTAATGTGATTTTTGAGAATAAACATGCATGCTTTTTTTCTCCGCCAACTTCAAATGGGTACATCCCGTAAGCTGCTTTAGACTTCAAAGGCAATGCACATTCAAGACCATGTCAAAGCACCAGCATTTTCTGGATCAATGGCATTCATTCTGATAGGCATCGCTCCCTTCAGCTTTATAAATTGGCCTGAAATGATCCTGCTGTGAACTTTTGAAACTTGTTCAAAGTGGGTAAGCGAGCCATTCAGTGAACATATTAGTTCCAATTACCTGAAGAATAGAAGAGAAATCTCAACTCAAACTCACCAGTACCCAAAGAGTTTAGTGTGTTATTATGGTTTGTATCGAGGAGCTGCTGACAAACCATAAGATACGCAGTGACATATCTCTGCCCAGGGACATCACCACAGCTCACACTCACAAGCTTACTGAGAGACTGGCACTACAGAGAGCTGGCGTTTAATAAGACATACAAACACATGATGAAAACGGCTTTAACAAATTAAATGGCTTAGTCTGTTTTTATTACATCATGGCCATGTTTTGCCCAATCTAGTCATGGTTTTCCTAAACATAGTATATCCTTTTAATGAGCGAAATGTCTGCAACGTGATAAAAAGACGACAAATTAGATCAACTAGGGCTAACGGAATCCTTATAGGCTAGGCACTGGTTCTTCTTTTGGCAGATAATGGCTTTCTTGGCTGTATGTCCCAAAATATTCTGCTTGGTGTTGGAGACCAGAATCTCCTTCCTACGAGATTAAATGTTCATTTACATATTTGACACATCGCTCCTTTAATGATTACACTTTCCTTGCATCACTTCTGTGGTATGGGGTAGTGAGTGGGAGGTTGAGTTCAGTTTATATATTGTATTGTTCACAGAAGGAAGGTACGGAGCAACAGTCTACTCATTTGTTCATGGAGTTCCCATGTTATCCAGAGTTTATCATGACACCGTTTCTATGGTCTATGACAAAAATCTTGACAGCTTCTCTAGGTGTAAAAAGTAAACAAAAAGCCAAATTTCAACAGAGCAACTGGCAAAGGAGGAACTTCAGAACGGCCAGCAATCACTGACAATTACTCTTGATGCTGTTATGACACCAATTTGATCCTTTTTTTGGCAACTGCCTGTGGCTGAAACATGCTGTATTGTTATTGATGATGTTGTTGCTGAAACATGCTGTATTGTCTACCAAAGAGAGACCGAGAAAGAGATGGAGCCCAGCACTTTTTGCAGTTGGTAATAACTCTTTTCCTTTCATCAGCCACTAGTAAAAGAAAGAGTGTGGATCTTGGATGTGATCATCATCATCATCATCATCATCATCATCATCATCATCATCATTTTTTAAAATTCAGCCCTCCTCTCTTACTTCTATGTTGTCCTGATGGCTGGTGGCAGAGCCTCCTTGACACCAATCATCTCTTCATCATTGCGCTGTATCCTCTTGTTTGAGCAAAGAAGGCTCCCTATTTTATCCACTGTGAAGTAGGCTCTTGGCAGAATGATCAACCACATTGTGTGTGTGTGTGTGTGTGTGTGTGTGTGTGTGTGTGTGTGTGTGTGTGTGTGTGTGTGTGTGTGTGTGTGTGTGTGTGTGTGTGTGTGTGTGTGTGCGTAGGTGGGTGGGTACGTGCACATATGCCTATTAACCTTCATCCCCTTCTTCACCTGGAAAGATGAAGAAGATATTATCAATTTTTAAAAACTTATCAAATTTTTGCATTATGAAAATTCCAGTGAGAAGCCAACTTTTTGACCAGATGTATTGATGTTGACATATGGTAAACAGTGACTCTTGTGATAACTGCAGCATGAATACTTAATGATGCTGCTGTACTAAGACTGACTTACTTTCTTCCATACCTGTACCTTGCAGGAATGTTCACTTTGAAGAAACTCATTTGACTGTGGGACACTTTCAAATCTGGTCTGACATCAGGTCTGACATCACAAGAGCTTTTATATTTGTGTGCTCTGATTTCATCTGATTTCAAATATCTTGCTAAAGGAGTGTGCGCTTACCTCTAAGTGATGGCTCACATCAAGATCTACAATAAATATTATGCGTGTGTGTGTGTGTGTGTGTGTGTGTGTGTGTGTGTGTGTGTGTGTGTGTGTGTGTGTGTGTGTGTGTGTTTGTGTTTGTGTTTGTATGTGAGAGAGTGTGTATGTGTTTGTGTGTGTGCATGTACATGTATTTTTTAACGATCCTTCATACTGATCCTAAAGACAGAGAGAGATCCTCTTAAAGTCTATACCCCTGCAGCTTCAGTCAGTCAGTGAAGGCAAGGGGGTAATTCCGCATGAGAAGAGGCACACACCTTTGAACAAGGACTAGCACTCATTCCATCTCTGCATGACTGGCTTTCACTAGGTGCCTCCTAAACTACACACACACATCTTCACACACATCTCATACTACACCAAACAATAAACTACAGATCAAACTCTTAACACCAGAATAAATGATTTAGCTTTGCCTAACACATATATGTGTTTGTGTGTTTCTCTCTCTCTCTCTCTCTCTCTCTCTCTCTCTCTCTCTCTCTCTCTCTCTCTCTCTCTCTCTGTGTGTGTGTGTGTGTGTGTGTGTGTGTGTGTGTGTGTGTGTGTGTGTGTGTGTGTGTGTGTGTGTGACAGAGCGAAATAGATAGAGGGACAGAGCAGGTGATAACGTGTAAATATGGTTGCTAGGCATAGTTAAAACAGTGAGGGTGAATGTTCAATAAAAGGACTGGTGCCGATCCTGGATTTCAACCATTTTCTGAGTTATACTTCTTTAGTCTAAGTTACAACACTGGCCATAGCTAAATATTGAATAATGCTATATTGATTGTGATAATGCTCTGCTGGTCAGAGGTTGTAAATGATACCTGATGTGATGATTTTTTTTTTATATTAAGGTTAATCTTCAAACACTGGTATCCCCCCTCTGGTGACCATATACTCTCACAGTAAAGCTGTAATAATGTTTATACACTCAACCTCAGCCATCCTCTGAGGCTGTTAAACCATCCAGAAGAAGAGCAGGTGTGCTTGACTCATCAAGCCCCATAATTCTCTGTGGTCTGCGCCGGAGGATGAAAGAGAATTGGATAATGAGAGCTCATCTGTGATGGGACACAGGGGCTGTGAGAGAGAGAGAGAGAGAGAGAGAGAGAGAGAGAGAGAGAGAGAGAGAGAGAGAGAGAGAGAGAGAGATGGATGGAGAGGGAGCAAGGCTGTTTCTGTATTATACAACAGGACAGAGCCTTTTTTTCTGTATTATGGCGGGGGTGGGGTGGGGTAGAAGGCTTGAGAGAGAAAGAGATTGAGAAAGAGAGAGTGCATGAGAAAGAAGGGGTAGCAAGAGAGTGAGTGAAAAGACAGATTGGGAAAGAAAAAGAGATGGATGAGAGAGAATAAGTGAGAGTGTGGGGTGGGGGAGTGGAAGTCTAGGCAGAGCAAAGGGGGCAGGGAAGCTAATGAGAGAAAGAACGGCACAGCCCTGCGTACTCCTGCTCACTTTTCATCCAGGCTCCTGTGACTCGTCAGCCTGCCTCTCCGACGAGAGAATCTCACAGGCGGCCAACTCTCACTGCCTCTTAATAATAAGCTTGTCACTGGTGTAATTCAAGAGAGAAGCACCGAGGCATAAAGTAAATAAGACTTCAACAAAAAGTGAACATGACTGATCAAAACATGATGGATTCACCTAGGCTTTACAACACCAAGAGAGACTTTTGAATGCCTAAAGGAAACCTCGGATGAGTCCAACCCAACTAAAGGAAAAAAAAAAACTAAAGTTCTTGACAAATGACTGCAGCCCTCCACTACTTTAACCTCCTTAGTCTCTAACACAAGAGTATCTGATGTTTAGCCAGACTCTGATATTGAATTACACTGGTGTGTGTGACGGCAAGAATAACCAGGCCTGAGGAGATATGACTGAATGCATTCCAATTCCAACACAAACAGTCACGTCCGCTGTCCTCTGATCTTGACTAGGGGTGGCAACTGATAGGATATTATCAACCAGGCTTGGAGTACTTGTGTCCAGGACTTGTGCCATTATTCTACAGTTTGGCTTACTGATGATTTGGACTTGAAATCGAACTCAAATTGTCCCTGTTTTTCTCAAATCTATTAGCTTATTTAGCTTTCTTTGATTAATATATCTACTGTAATGGCTAAAATTCTAATATATATATTATATATATATATATATATATATATATATATATATATATATATATATATATATATATATATATTGTTGTATGATTTGCATTCTACATCTTTACATTAGGTTTCTTTTTTTAAAAAAATGATATGTATGTGTGATAGAGGTGTGTTGTGGGCTTGACTTGGACTTGACTCAGACAACAGTAAGACTTGACTTGGACTCAAACACTGGGCAATTGAGGCTGGACTCGGATTTGAGGTTTAGTGATTTGACCACAACACTGATAATGACTCTGCTTATACGTCTAGTTGACCCTGGTCTGAAAAACATGCTAGCATTATCAATTGACAGCATTAAAGAATTTATAATGTATCGTACATGATGTTGCATGATATCCCATAAAACATTAATTTCTCCGCTCTACTTAATTCTGATTCTCAATATTTTTTTGCCCCTGATCTTGACCTTGATAATATTAGACTTTGGATCAAGTGTAAATCACATGTATACTCTGTGAATAAAACAGGGAACAAGTAGTATGCTTGGAAGCGCACATAGATCTAGAGGCACAAATCAGTGCAGGTACCTGTGTTGATACCACAGTCCATTACGAGCTGCCCCTGAGGATTTTAATAGCACACATTCTGATGCTCTCTCCCCCTATTACTGGGTGGAAGTAGTTCTTTGTCAAATGGTGCCATTTGGAAGGTGACTACACTTAGAGCTGAGAGTGCCTGTGCTTCTGACCTGCCTCTTAATGCATCAGCAACAGCACCCCCCCCCCATCCCCGCCGCCCCACCATACACACACACACACACACACACACACACACACACATACATACACACTTGCTTATCACTGCAGATCGCAAAGCAGCAACCTAACCGCCTTTTAATGTAGAAATTTCTCCATGTACACCTATTTCATGAAAGCACATGCATTTCAGAGCCAAAACCATGCTGTGTGTATATGTCTCTGTGCCTGTGTGTCAAAGAGAGAGAGAGAGAGAGAGAGAGAGAGAGAGAGAGAGAGAGAGAGCGCAATAAAGTCATGACTATGCTTAGGTCCTTGATCTTTCCTGCTCCTCTGCTCTCTGCTTTGCATGCAAAAAGAGATGGGTGGCTGTGGCCTGTACACATGGCAGCCTTGAGATGTTCAGCATTCAGCGCTAGTTCCTCCGACCAGCGCATGGAGGCTGTTCCCTTTAAAGGTAGCCTCTCCCCATCTGCTCGTCATCAGGCAAACCCAGGTGCTGTGTGGCTTGCTCTTCCCTCACCCCTTCTGTTTCTGCAAGGGCCCCACAACATAAACACATCACATCTGAACTCACTGCAGAGATAACACTCTTGCAACAGAGTCTCCATTCCAAAATTTCCCTCAGGACAAATAAAAGATGGATCTATTTGTCCATGAGAGGCTGTGTTTTGTATGTAATTCTAGTTTTATTTTGTACCGTGGGAAATGCATGCATAATAGATTTAGTTTTATTTCAATACATATATGTATGTGATGTATTAATGTTAAATAATGTGTTGATATACTGTGCATTGATATTGGTGATAGCGTATGTGTCTGTTTATGTGTTGTTATTGGTGTGTTGTTTACATGTATCTGTATTTGTGTGTGTATTTTTGGATACTGTAAGTGTAGTGCATTAATGGTGTGTCAACACTATTGTCTTAACTGCTGCTGCTGAACTCCTGAGTGGTAATTTCCTGTGATAATTCTAGGTTAATTAGATTCTTTGTAGCCGATTGCCTGGACCTTTCACTTTTTCTCAGAAGACCTATTTGATTCCGGGGTCGTCTCTGCTGTCAGGCACAATTTACTCCACACAGGTCTTTCTTAATTCAATGTGTATGCTTCCAGCCACCACCTGATTGATTGAAGATCATGATGGAGCACTAACAACACTGAACATAGAAAGAAAAAAATATTTTTACTCAGGAAGAAAGGAAACCATTACTTCATTAACCCTATACACCCAGTACACAGTAGTGTGTGTGTGTGTGTGTGTGTGCGTGCGTGCGTGCGTGTGCGCATGTGTGTGTGTGTTTCCCCATAGTCTGTTGTAAGGTCATTGCGCTTTGAGACATGCCTGTCTATTATGGGTAAGTCTGATAGATATGGAAAAAGCGAAAGGTTTTGCCAGGTAGGAACTACATGGGTTGCATCCTTAGTTTTTCATCCCATGTCTTTGAGTTTCAAGTGTTCCTGAATGCACAATTCTCAAACTCAAGGTAAGATATACTGTACCATAAGTGGAATAAAGAAACAGAACTCTCACAGCTTCTGAAAAGATTTCTAAAAAAAAAAAATACTTGATGATTCTGTGCCAACATAAGCAGCAATACATTTCAGACCCACTCTGGCGAAAAATCAACTATTTAACCTTTTCAACCTTTTACTAGATATATCACAAGCGAAATAAACAGAACATGGCTGACTTTCTATTTCCAAATGCTTTGCATCAGCTACATGTTTCAGAATGGGGGGTCTGAAACATTACTGCGGTATGGTAATGCATGGAACCTAACCTTGACAGGCGGAATGGAGTTTATAAATGATTTTTGAAAATATGATCAAAGTAATATGATGATCAATTAGCTTCCTGCTTTAGAGATGAGGCAGGCAAGCTGTTTCAAGGTTATGAAAGGATTTGTTTTGAAATATTAAGGGCTTCGGATTTACTGACAATGATCGAACATTTAATATGCAGCCCCAAACTGTGTATCTTATGTCTACTAAAAAAAAATAAAAAGGAAAGGAAACTAAACAGAGAAGATGAAGAGGACCAAAATGTCTGTAACACTGTACATAATCACCATGAAGTATTATATTACCATGCAAATTTATAATGAATTTGTTAAACATTACAAGTTACATTAGCTTATGCTAATAGTAGACTGTTAAAAATTTCTCCGATATGAGCTCATATCACTGCTTGTTCATAAGTAGTTGATGTATGGATTACAATCTCAATATGCTTTGTTCACTATAGGCATAGAAGGTGGTAATACAACTGGAATATAAAATAATAAGGACTTATTTTTTTGACACCATATTTGGACATAAAATAAGCATTAGTTTTGGGATTGTTCCTATGAATAGACCATTCAAGTTTTATTGAAGGAGAACAACATTCCTGTTCTACTGCCTCCTGTAACCAAAATATAATAAGATCACAATTCATCATAATTCAAGCAGTAATTGGGCCAATATGTTAATATTTACTATGGGTATAATAAGCTCATGCAAAACAAGGTCAATAAATGACTATGATGACTAACAAATGACCAGCATGTTACTAATTTGCATCTTAATGACCTGCTATGCTGAATTGTTTTATGTGTATCCTAATCTAAAGTGTTCCCAAAAGGTCATCATTTTATTTAACCTATTTATTTACCGTGCCATTGAAATACAGGAATACTTTGAGGTAGTACATATCTATGATTAGTCAACATAATAATCAGCCTACAGTTTGGAATATTCAGCAACTAAAAATTGAAGATATCTGGAAACCGTAACCTGTTCGCTGATCCAGCCTAGGCAGCACTGCCTAGACTCTTGTTGTTCTCATAGATTTTTCAAAAAGCATTTAGACTTACTACCCCAACAATAAAATCGACTAGTTGTTCACTAATAACGTAGCAACACGCAATGCGATTGCGATGCGATTTGAATCAAGATCGTTGTCTTCTCCATGCACGTTTAGAGGTGTCTGAAATGACTGACTATTGTCATCTAGTGGTAGAAATGCAAAAAATCCCTGAGAGGCAAATTTCATCTGAAAGTGCCTCCTACCTACATATATTGGGGGACTATCCATGCGTTCACACAACAAGGGAGCACTGCGACTTGTTGAGGTGGAGAGGAAAGGTATAGGCAGACATAAACGCCATTGTGTCTTTGCATATAGATAATTAATTATGCAAACATAATGGAAAATTCACTAAATATCTGGTAAGCTGTTGTTTAACTCTCTTGTTTAATTTTAATAGGATGTTTCCTGAAATTTATATAACTTCTAAAATGGATGGCATTTGTATTGTAGCTTACGATTTGTTCTTTCTTTGTTATTATAAACCGTTTTCCAAACAAATTTGTCACTGAAACAATAACTTTTCTTTCTTTTTGCAGTCCCTGATATTTGCAATGCAATCGGAAAGGATATAGAGCCGTGAAATATTTATTTTTTCATATCGTGACAAATGCACCAGACTGGAACCCTACAATCAATGTGCCATTTGCCCATGACACAATGCATTTAATTAAAACTGGGAGCAAAGTGTCAGCATCTAACATCTGTCATTTTTACAACCATTTACTTGGCTTCGCCTTGTCGCGGGTGTTTATGGACAGATGAATATCGACAGTCACACCAGAGCGCCGGTTGCGCAGGAGTCACTTTTAAGCATGATGGAGAACTTCTTAAAAGATGTCAGCATATGGACAGTAAATGGCACATGGACCAATTCAACTCCTGGAAACGAAACGGGAAATGTAAATTCAAGTGTGAATCCACTGAAACGGAATGAAGAGGTTGCTAAAGTGGAGGTGACAGTGCTTGTTCTCGTCTTGGTGTTCGCTTTGGCCGGGAATTTTTGCGTACTTTTAGCTATCCACACGAGTAAACATAGCCAGTCAAGGATGTACTACTTCATGAAGCACCTGAGTATAGCCGACCTGGTGGTCGCTATCTTCCAGGTACTCCCTCAGCTGATTTGGGATATCACCTTTCGCTTCTATGGGCCAGACTTTCTTTGCCGCTTGGTGAAATATCTGCAGGTAGTTGGTATGTTCGCATCGACTTATATGCTTGTTCTCATGTCGATTGACAGATGCCTGGCTATCTGTCAACCACTCCGCTCTCTGCATCGGAGGAAAGACCGTTTCTATGTGATCACCTCATGGGTGCTAAGCCTTCTCTTCAGCATCCCTCAAGTCTGCATTTTTTCCTTAAAGGAAGTAGGGAATGGGGTATTTGACTGCTGGGGGGACTTTGTGCAGCCATGGGGCGCAAAGGCTTACATTACGTGGATTAGTCTTACTATTTACATTTTTCCCGTGACAATATTGAGTGTTTGTTACGGAATGATTAGCTTTAAAATCTGGCAGAATTTCAAACTTAAGACAAAGCGCGAGCAGTGCATTTCACTGACACCACGAGCCTCTAAAGGGAGCGCGCTTACCCGCGTCAGCAGCGTTAAGCTAATTTCTAAAGCCAAAATACGAACTGTGAAAATGACTTTTGTAATCGTTGTAGCGTACATTATTTGCTGGACACCTTTTTTCTTTGTCCAAATGTGGTCAGCGTGGGATCCAGACGCACCTAGAGAAGGTAGGCCTGTTTTGTTTCATGTTGTTCAAAAACTAGGCTACAATTGTAACTTTTTTCAAAATAAACTACTAGAGGATATCGACATCTTACAAGGCATATAGTTTAAGGTACTAATATAACGGTTCTAATAGGTGTGTCCTTAGCCTTCTAAAAAAATAACCTTTCTACTTTCTATGTCTAGTTAAGTCACACACGTTAGGCCTACTCAAGTCAAGGGATGTTGACGCAATGCAGAAAAGTCCTTACTTTTACCTCAAAGGCTGACGTGTGTATTCTGTGAGTCATCCTTGTCAAATTGCTCAGAATATAATTTCCTTTGTAGACTCTCTAAACAGGTTAATTGAATAAAACGTTACAAGTCAAAAGCATGCTGCATTTCACAGCAGGGTAGACAAAATCCTCTTCATCCTGTCATCATTTTATGATCAAAGAAGAGAAGAGATTATCACAAATAGACTGATAAGAAACCTTATGCTATGAGAAAGGGTAAGCAGATACATTTCTCAATGTAAACCAATCTTTTAATTACATTTGCATATATTCTTTTAGTTGACACTTTTATCCAGTCGACATTTCCAGCCTATTATAGGCACTCTGGATTCAGTGCTGTCCATAATGTTGCCTATATAGGCTATTTA
Organism: Sardinella longiceps; assembly: GCA_027497455.2. Taxonomy (NCBI): domain Eukaryota; kingdom Metazoa; phylum Chordata; class Actinopteri; order Clupeiformes; family Clupeidae; genus Sardinella; species Sardinella longiceps. The sequence goes on along the minus strand of JAODXP020000013.1, from coordinate 1,723,425 downwards.
CTATCTCTGTCAGTGTTTCAGAGTAGTCTTCATGAGCACTCTTTACCATAAAGCCTTGTTGATAATTTCTAAATGTACTGAAAACATTGCTATCTAGTCTTCTGAAGTCATTGACTACTGAACAGTAATGCTGGCTACAGTACCTACCACTAAGCCTCTTACATATAGTCTTCTGTATTGTATGAGGCCAATCTTGCATTACTTCTGTTCCTCCTAAGCAAAAAAGTGTGTGTGTGTGTGTGTGTGTGTGTGTGTGTGTGTGTGTGTGTGTGTGTGTGTGTGTGTGTTTGGGCAACACTAGAGGAAGAGGCCGAATATTGGATGTCTTTAGGGAGATCATCGATGGGACTAAATGTCCCCTAACATCAAAGGAAGTCTCGTTTATCTAGATCTAGGCCCCAAAGTGTGTTATTTCCTTGCACAGTACAGTACCAATAAGTGCTGGCTTACAGTAGCCTACTCTATTTTCTAAAGCCCAAATTCCTGGAAATGCTTTCAATTTCAGTTAACATGAGTAGAGTACAATTTTATGCTGTTGTATGGATTTCATCTATTCCTTAAAAAAAAAAAAAAGCATGACGAGAGAAGAGGCCAAACAATGTCTCAGGGAGGCCAACGATGGACTTAAATGTCCCCAACACTGGGAAGAAAGCTCTGTTACCCAGACTCAGCCCAAAAAAGAGCCCCAGCAAAGAAGATATATGTCTGCTCTACATCTTTAGTGGACAAGATGGCCCAAAGAAATGACTCAATAGTGTTGTGAGTGTCTTAAGCTGACCTGTGATCCGCACATCCTGTAGTCAAAATAGTCTGGTCTTTCAGATCTTTCATGAAGACTTCTCAGAAGTCACTCTTAAGTTCTATTTGTGGCAAGGAGCTCCATTACTGTCATCTCTTGACGCTTCTGTGATGTCAAGTGCAAGATGAATACCACTGAGGTTTCCTCGTCTGGAGCAGAGGTCAGACAGTTACCACAGTGAAGCTTCTACTTGATCTTGCCGAACGCTCCACTTCAGACAGAGAGTGCAATACCAGTCGTAGCCTTTAGCTACATAGTCACAACACCTGTCTCTCATTTAAGTGAACCGAACTGTGTGTTTCTATGAGGAGGAGAAGGCACCCAGTGTGATGGTGGGGCATTGCATACAGTACATGTACTCAGCTACCATTCCTCCGCTTTTTGGATAAGTGCCACCCTGTCTGTTTGTGGTGTGCTCAGTGTCTGAGCCGACGGGGGCTGAGACGTGATTACAGCTAGTGCACAATGGCAGTAATTCCTTCCACTACTATGTGTCATGGGTGCAACAAATCAAAGTGACAATGAGTGGAGTGGTAAATTGTCTCCAAAGTTTATGAAGAAGCTAATGTGGGGAGACAAAAGCTTCTTAAGAGCTATCAGGCTCTCTCTGAAACTCTGAAAACAGTGTTGTGGCCAATCAGGAAAACAAAAAGGCAGTTGACTTTAACTTTGAATTTACATTTGACACAGATGAGACTTCTAATTTCTTGTTATTTTTGTGAGTTTCCAGCAGATTTAGAAGTCAATTTAACTGTTTTTAGCATCTTAATATGCTCCAAATCTCACCCCAAAAGCTATGCAACATTACAACACCTTACAACACAGCACTAGTGTGCATGACTACAATTAGAACAGTGTGTTTTGCAAGCAGCCACATACCGGTTTGTTTACAGTCCTCACTTCCTGTAATCCAAGAAAATTTGTCAAGCTTACTTTCCCTCACTGTTACAGACAGACACACTTTTTTTTTTAATTTTGCACAAAAAACCTGTATACCAGCTTTTTTTTATTTTTCTGTTCATACAATATGACCATTTGTTACAGCAGCCATGAGCCTGAGAATAATCTCACAATAATAAGACCTCACCATGGAAGTCACTAACATCTTCCAGTTTTTTGTTTTGTTTTGTTTTGTTTTTTTAATAAAATAAATATTTTTGGGGTCTTTTTCACCTTTATTGTGACAGGTTTGTGTAAAGAGACAAAGAAAGAAGAAGAGAGATGAGGAGAGATCAGGAAATGACCCAGGGTCGGATCTGAAGTCTGGTCCCAGGTTTTATGGCGTGGTGCCCTAGCCAACAGAGCCACAAACTCACACATCTTCCATTATTCCGAGTTTCTCCAAACAAAGTAGAGAATTTTGGAACCCTTGAGCATGCCATTTGTAATGATGCTGAACTGCAGTCATTTTCCAAGCAATAGCTACATTAGCCATGTACAGGGCAGAGGAAAAAAAGACTGTGAAACCTTTGGAATCGGTTTTGGAATTGATCATAAAATGTGACATAATACTGATCACAGGTCAAACACAGTGTGCTAAAGGTAATAACATACAGCTTTATGTCTTTATTGAACACTCCCATAAAACATTAATAGTGCTGGTGGCACTGTTCAAAATAATTACATTTATTGCTGTAATTGATTGCAGCAATAAGCTCAAGTGGGGGCTCCTGTTAAATGTGAGATATTTAAGCCTATTTCTTCTTTATGTCAGGTTCATATTCTCTCTGGTGTGAATGGGTTTGAGGTCATTCCAGAGCATCTCTGGGGGTCATTATTCTCTGAGTTTTTAAGTCATTTACAGAAGAGTTTGTTTTTTTTAAAGATATTTTTGGGGCTTTTTTGCCTTTAAACAGATAGGACAGTATAGAGATGGACAGGAAACAAGTGGGAGAGAGTGATGGGGTGGGATCTGGAAATGACCTCGGGTCGGACTCTAACCTGGATCCCCAGAGTGGTGGTCTGATACTCTAGGCTGAGCCACGGCGCCCCCGAAGAGTTGTTTTTTTAGTGAAATAATTAGGATATGATGTGAAATATCTATGTCATGCCTCCTTAGAAGTAGCTGATAATGCTAGTTCACCTATAATGGAAGTGACCTGTCATGGTTGCCACTTGATTTTCCCAGAATGACATTGGAGACTGTCAGACTCCCCTCTGTCTGATGACAGAAGAGCCACATGCTTTTATGCTGATGTGCAGCTCTGATTTATCTGACAGACCATGACATGGCACCAAGCGCTAATGGAGTTCTCTGAGTCTTCTCCACCACAAAGGGGATAAGAATCAAATATGTTAATGTCAATTTTTCTGTCATATAAAACCATATGTCAGCTGCAAATCGCTGAGTCAACCGCTCTGTGAAATGAGCCGTGCATAACAACGCTTGGCTAAGTGTTCCATCTGAACAACCTGCTCTGGAAAAGTCATATCTTTAAGCCCATAAAATGCTACTTTTCCTTGCTAATGGGAGGGATGTAGTAAAGACAAAACTTGACTGTAAATGTAGAAGGTCAGGCCAATGAGCAATACATCACTTACAATGCCCTTTGCTATGCTCTGTAGCATAGGGGACTTGCTGTATATCTTTGCAGCTATTTCGGGGAATGATTCTCCTTCCTTTATTTCATGGTCATAAGATATAATGCAAATAACAGAAACAGGAAGGCTATAAGTTCCAAGTTTTAGATATATTATATACCTCCACCACGGCCAGCAGTGCAATTTTCTTTCCTTTCCTCTGCAACAACAATATATTATGTCCACCATCCTTTTACAGTTTGTTTGTGAGCATGCTTTTGACATCTAACACACCCATTCCAGTGGTCTTGCACCAGCCGTCACTAATTGTAAAGGATCTAGACATGAAAGCTGTGAATGTTGAAAAGGAGTGATTGATGTATACCACCAACTGTTTTACTACATTGTAGGGGAATGAATAACCAGTGGAAATATTTTTAAGGATTATATCTTCTGTTCTGTAATATGTCTGTCAGTGTGTTCAAATGAAATGGCAATGGGTTTTCATAGACAGCTTATTAACCGTAATCAGACTGGTAATCAAAATGCAAAGCTTTTCCCAGTTTAAAGGATTTGATTTGGAAAAAAAGACACATTCATTCACTGACTTTTCCAATATAACCATTAAATGAATATTTCATAAACCATTATTATGCTGTTTCTTATTCTCTAACATTTCAGTTAGAACTGAAATGTTAGAGAATAATTTGCAATTCATTTGATAGCAGGTGGAGAAATGGAATGTGTCTGGCTGGCTGAATATATGAATGGTGTGAATGTTATCATCAGATTTACAAGTGATATTCAGGATTCAAAACCAAATAATATCCTATACAGTACAGTATGTCTGTCTCTCTTCATAACTGTTATGTACAGAGATCACTGGAAAATTGAAATAGATTATTATATCTGTTTCATTGCAGCCCTTCCGTTTATCATTGCCATGCTCCTGGCCAGCCTCAACAGCTGCTGTAACCCATGGATCTACCTGTTCTTTGCCGGCCACTTGTTCCACGACCTGCTGCACCACTGTCTACGGGCCCCACCCTGTCGCTGTGAACGCCAGCCCAGCCGCAAGAGCACCTACAGCACCTCCACCACCACCGCCACCTGTGCCATCAAGAGTGCTGGCAGCCAGAGGAGCCTCACCCAGACCTCCACTGCATGAGGGGGCAGCACCGCTCCCACCACCCCACTGATGCCACTCTGGACAGCCACTCTGGACAGTCACTCTTTCATAGGCCTGTATTGCATAGAGGTGTATGGAGAGAAGGATAGGATGACAAACTGGAAGTACCGTATCTCCTTTCAGCAACATATGTACTTAAGTGACTCAGTCGTAAACATTGCTTGTCATGGACGGCTCAGACACAATCGATCCCGAGTCAAAGTAACAAGACAAGTGACACTCTTCACGGAAAGTAATGCTATGTTGATGTAACTGCTCTTTCTGCTGCCTAACAAAGACCTTTAGTTTGGCTCTATGAACATCTCTTGCTACGGTTTATAAAAGAAAAGAACATTCCTCCAGTACAAGCACTGTGCAGAACAGTAGGTGGCAGAAATGATTTCCTCTCCATCAACGTATACAAATGTATAGGTTCATAAGCCAGATTTGACTATTGACAATTGGCCATTATGGAATATCTTCTACATTGTCTACTGTATCAAAATCATGAGTTTTTGTGTTGCCTTCAGCAAAACATTTGACTTTGTAAATGAGGTGGAATGAGTGAGTGGAGAAGGGATGAGTACTTTTAGAAGAAGCAGAAGGGACTCTGAGAAGAATCAAGAGGGTTTATGTGGCATTTCAACTGGTCTAAGAGATCACCATGGATGGACAGGAAGGACGTGTTGACCAATACTGTAAGACCAAGCAAAGACTATTTCTTAAGAGTGGCATTTATTTTAAGGCACTTATTTTAATGTAAATTTTGCAATGTATTATGTGTTCCAGTTCAGTTACCAATTCACTAAATCATTAATGTGGTAACTAAATGCTAACAAAATCCTAGTGCACTGTCTGAGCATGTTTTCTCAAAATGTATGTCCACTCCCATATGAAGACATCCTCTACAGAGTAAAATGGAGTATAATCCCATAGAATAGCCATCTTTCTGAGCAATATACAACAGGTATATGCCACCTTGAGAGCAGGCTCTTTGAGGAAGTGCATTAAGAGGTACTAAAGCTGTAAAATCACTAAAATATGTGTTTTCACTCACAACGCTCTGATTGGTCATGACATGACCATTGCCATACAATTAGGCGAAGAGTATTGCATCAAAATTACATAAAGTTGAGCTATATATAACTTCTTTAGTTGCTGTTGAGCTGCTTGTAGTAGTTCACTTTTGTTGCTTTTATCACTAGAAAATAAATGACCTCACCATCAATATTACAGTTTTAGTAGCTCTTAGCATGGATGCAAAGTAAGGCCAAGAGCTACTGCGTGTTGAGGGCCTGTTAAACCTGCTTTGTGTTGAACACAAAGCAGTAGGAGAGTGTACTCTGTATGTACTGTACTCCCTTTGAAGGTCCTTGATATAGAGCAAATGAAATGTGTCTCACGTGTGTTCTAAATTGAACTGCACTGAACTGTTCCAACCATCAACATATCATATGGGACTGTATACATGTGGGTTCTCTGAAACGGTTGGTGTATTGTTTGATTAGGGAAACGCTTCAAACATTCGATGGTAATGCAAAGCAGTTGAGGTAAAGTAAATGTTGAGAGTATGTAAAGAATGTAAATAAAATTGGCACACTAAAAATGGTGATTATCTATAGCCATTGTGTCTCACATCGCTATGTAACTGGGGAAGAAGGCCAGGAACACTCACTGAGTTTCTGGGCAATTGATAATGCGAGCTTGGCATAAATGCGGGCGTTTTGTGCTGTTTTATTTTCTTGTTTGTGTACACATAACGTGGCATATTTTGACATGAAACAACATCAAACATGAAAACCTGCAAGCAGTGCACATTGACTTGATTTCCATGCAAATCTTTCTAACATTCCTGTTAGACACATAAAAAGCAAGGACTTTTACAGTTAAATTCTGCATTCCATGCACTCTAACAGGGTAGGCCATCTTCATATTGAGGAGTTTCCTGTATATAATCCAGCTGGGTTCTTATTTTAGAGGCAAAAGATAAATCAAGTCTATAATTAAATTGTTGTGCCTGTTATATACACTTCTTACCCTGGAAAAAATGCAGATTGTAAGAAAAGTTATAAACATGAAGGTAGCAAGACTATTATTCCCATTAAGATATATGACTACAATACTGCATTTTTGTTTTAAGAAAAACTCACATACAGCATAACTATGGATGTCACAAATGTACATTTTTTTTTACATCATTTATCTACTTGTGTTTGATTTACAGTTAAGCCTAGCCTCACAAGCAGACATATTGTCGGAGACGTTTACCTTTCAAGGTTGCTCCAGGTGCTGTGTAGCCACTGTCAGCAACACACCCGAGTAGATACTTGTTGTAATGAAATTATAGTCTGTCCACATACAGTACATGCCAGTAAAATTATTTAAAAAGTTGTTTGGCTTTGTCTTGCTATCATTTTGTGAAAGGTGCTAACAGACACACCACCTCTGAATAAAATGTTTCTTACATTATTTATTTGCATGCAAAGTAAAAGCAAACTTTTCTGCTGTTTTTTTAGCGTGTGAACCTCTCACATACATGCATACAGCTCTGATTTCAAAATTTTAGATAGATACAGTACAATTGGAAAATTGTTCCACTGTACCAAAAACAATGTCTGTGATTACAAAATTTGCACTTTGAACCTGCATTCTGCTAACTATGATTAGCCTACAGTGGGTAACACACATCCGCATGTATCCAAGTTTTTCAACATTTTAGAGCCTATGTATTGATCGAGTCGGACAACTATAAATTAAGCTTTACTTTTTGCCCCTTTGGCAAAGTACAGTGTTATTGTGCTCAATTTGTGTGTTTTTACCATGTACTCCTGTCTTTCGATCTCTCTGTGTGTGTGTGTGTGTGTGTGTGTAGAGAGAGAGAGAGAGAGAGAGAGAGAGAGAAATGTATCTTATTGTGTGTGTGCAGGGCCAGCTCTCAGCTTTTTGCTGCCAAAGGTGAGATTTCATTTTTGCCCCCTCTTTTTCAGAAATAAGTGAACAAAAAAAATGCATGTGCCATCCGAAGAAAATGTGCAATCATACACTTGACATATCTTTTGAACCAATTTGCAATTTTGTTCCTATGAGTTCAATGTCATCACACATACATACAGTTCACACATTTTCACAGTTTGAATTCCTTTATACTTCAATTCCTTTCAAACCTAATGCCCACCAAGTTTCATTAGTCTGGCTTACTGTAGACAGAACTTGCTTCCAAAAAATAAATAAATAAATAAAAAAACAGCCAATTTTACCATTTTTTGTTTATTGATAGGTGGCACTACACTGCACAACTGTGGCCGGGGGCTCATTTGATACGTCTCCTTGAGACCTGTGTGTCAGTAATATTTCATTGGCCAAAGCATTAGCCCCTTGTGGTTACACTTTATTTGAAGGTACCATCATGACACTGTCATTAACTATGACATGATGTTGAATCTGTCATAATCTTTATACACCTGTCATGACATCTGTCATTAAGTGTCACCCGGTATTTGTCATGGTTATGGTTAGGGTAAGGGTATGTCAGAAGTCATGACAGGTTATAAAGTTTATGGCAGATTCTTGACGTCATGTCATAGTTAATGACAGTGTCATCTTAGTCTTATGACGGTACCTTCAAATAAAGTGTTACCGTTCTGGTAAGGGCACAAGCGAGAGGAGCTGTCCTTGGGGACCAAAACAGCATAGGAAATAATGAGCTCAGTGGAATCATATGCCCAATGAGTTTGAAGTGACCCAGTGTTTTGGTGTCTGGAGAATGACTGAAAGTGATTGCTCCAAAATATTGCTACAGTGAACTATGGGCTACTGTCAATGAAGTTTCAAGGGTCTCGGTCTTTCAGTGATCCTGGAATTGCTGACTCGTTGGCTGGCTGGCTGGCTTGTTGGACGCAGCTCCTTGAGACCATTATGTGCAACTATTGGCATCATTTGAGACGAATTAAGATGAAAAATTTTACAATTCAGTTCAGTTCAGTGCATAACAGGGGTTACTAGCTGTTAAAACTCAGGAAAATCTACATGCCCAGTGAGTTACTGTTTTGTTGTCCCGGGGACAGATGAAATTTGTCACCTTAGGTGATTGGCCCGTGTGTGTGTGTGTGTGTGTGTGTGTGTGTGTGTGTGTGTGTGTGTGTGTGTGTGTGTGTGTGTGTGTGTGTGTGTGCAAAAATGGAAAGCAAATACACCTGCTTTTTACCTACCTTGACATTTGACTAGGCAAACAATCCGTGCACCATAAGAGCAATCCTTTTCTTTTTTTTCTTTTTTTTTGCAAAGTGGCATTTCCTTGGTGTTTTGTTAAACTGTGACTCACTCCCACGAATGATATCTTATGTATTAAAAAGCCTCTCTATGTCTTTTGCTTTGTGCTTGGTCTTTTCATTAGATTTGAGACTGCACAATCTCACCAAGGCGGTTCCTAACCTCATTAAAAAAAAGAAGAAGAAGGGGAAAAAAAATCCTGGAGGCAGATACAAATAAATGCAAGATGAGGTCTGATTTTCACCAAACACTCAGTCAAGAGTCTGCACCGAAAACCAATTAATTTGATGCTTCCACTATGAGTCCAAAAATAATACAGCTTAGGAGTGAACTTTAAACTCGCCCACTGCTCTTTTGGCATTAAAAGCTGAAAAGCCTTTCCTGAAACAGCAAGACAGCAGACAGACAAGAGCTTCAGATGCAAGAGATAAATAAGGAGCATTAGATTTTCTGCTTTTCTGGGAAATGTAATAACACCTCATTTAAGCATTGTGGACACGTCACGTCACATACATACCTGCCAGATTCTGTCTTGCTAGTCAGTATGATCCTCCTACAGTTAGTTGGCTGAACTCTGTACATTTTTGAAAATGTCTTCCTCATGTAATTCTTGCTGACAGATTGTCCAAACAGATGGACTAATTAATGTGTATGGGACACCTATATTATTCACACATGCATTTATTTGAATTACAATTCACAAGTGCTTAATGTCAGCTCATGACACTATCTTCAGCATCTAATCTGTCCTTTGAGCCATTATAACATGGAAACTGTCACTGTAAACAGTAAGTGAAGTGAAGCATGACCTATGCGATGGTTTTGATACATAAACAACTCAATGTAATGAGGTGAGCTCGAACTCATGGGTGCATCCATATGGTTCTCATCTCTCCCTCTCTAAAGCTAAACTTGCCCTGAAAAGGTGATGAAGGCCATATGGGAGGATGAACGATACGTTCTTTTAACTGGAATGCACTGCATGAGTAAATCTATAAGAGAAACAGAGAAGTACATTACTCTGTGCAAATGAACAGTTGTGTTTTATGACTATATGTGAAGGACAGAGATTAATCATACTCCAATCGGATTTCATAAACACCAAAAATAGTCGAAGGAAAAAGATCCACGTCATCTCGGGCAGTCTGAGGCCAGGAAAGGGTATGAGGTGTTTGTATAGTCTCGCCTTCAGGAGTCTTCAGCCTTATCTGATCGCAAACAAATATCTGATTAAGAAGAGCTGGAAACGGCTGCCAGATGGCTAACCCTTTAGTCTCAGAGACGCAACATCTCTGTGATGCATCTACAAACATTTTCATTTACAAAAACTGTAAGAAAATGCTTTAACTAAAGGTTGTGTGTAAAACTAATAGACTAGCCATATACAAAATTAACACAAAATTTTCCAAACATTTTTTTGGCAGTGGTAGAACAGGCCAGTTTGGCAATCTAGTCAGCAGTGTCATGCCGTTAAGGTTTGGTATATATATATGTTTTATATTTTTGTTTATTGGCCTGATTTGACCATCCACTTTCATATTATTTCACTTACAGTAGTTCATTAGATAGTGCTATGCTTTCTTCTTCACCCAATCACAATCTGCTTGGTCGTCACAATATAATGTGCTGGTGCTCCCATGGGACAAGTTCAGCTGTTGCAACATTTGGAACATTTTGCTACGGTTTGTATAAAACATATAAAAAGATTTGCAACCATAAATTGCAGCGTTTTGTTATATTGCACTCAACGCTGTGATGTCAGGGTTCAGCGTCACGGTTTCCGTTTCTCCCAGATCTAGGATATGCCCCTGTGGAAAGCACCTCAAAATATAAGAAAACCTAGCTACAGCATGGCATAATTATTAGACATAATGAGCATGTTCCAGCTGTGCATTAATTCTAAGACTCTGGAAAATGTTTTTGGAAATTTTATGTAGCTGGTTCACCAGTTTTACAGCAAAAAAAATGCATAGTGTTCCTTTAACTCTGAAAAATACCCCCAAATTATTTAATTTATCTCCATTTTATTTTGCATTGTTTCCTGACATGCCATTACCAATGCCGCTTTTCTTGCAGAGTGAGAATGAGCAAAATTGACCTGGCTGGCTGGGTGAGCTCCCGTCCTATGGCCAACAATCATGTCCCTGTTTATGTCCCAGAGTCTCCAGTCTCTGACTGTCCATCATACTAGGTCAGGTCTCTTTCCGCAGCAGCACGTGCACGCTCTGGAACATCCTGCCCATGGACTCCCAGACAGGGTCACAGAGAGTGCGAATCCCATGCCCGTACACTTTGCCTAGGCACTGCCACTCCATCAGGCAGCTGCGTGAGCATGGGCCCACCAGCCACACGTGGCAGAAGGAGAGCATGGCAAACAGCACGCCCCACAGCAATGCCAGGGGCACTCCCAAGACGGCCGACAGCAGCCGGTAGCACCAGTACTTTGAGACAGTGAAGGCAGTGTAACTGGCCTTCCAGACGCCATCCAGGCTGTGCGTTCCCTCGGGTTCAGCAATGATGTCCTCAAAGTCCACCTGTCCGGTCAAGAGGCAGAGGTGTGAAGTCAGAGGTGGGTAGCTTTGACTGCTGAAAGCATATTAATGGAAATATAGCTAAAGAAAATGTGCATCGCTGTGTGTTTCAATGGATTGTTCCCTAACCAAGGTTAAATAAATTTAAACAAAGAATTTCTACACAGGTGTAAGAGTGGATTAGTGGAAAGTGTCAGCAAATAATTCCGTTTTTAAACCTGATTTGAAGAAGGTGATAGTGGGAACACTTTTTTTATCAAGTGGTAGGAGGTTCCATAAATTGACTGCATAACAGCCAAAGTCTGTCTCTCTCTGTGCCTCATGCTGGCAGTGGTCTGTATTGACATGTTTTTGTCTTCGATCCATCCGAGGACCTAACTGGGCAGTACATTTTGAATATTTCTAGGGTTAAGCCATTAAGTGATTGAAAAATGAGTAGTAGTACTTTAAAATCAATTCTTTGGGGAATATATTGAGTCAGTGTAGGGACATTACTGGTGTGATTTGGTCTGTTCTTTTGTTACCATTTCTGCTGCATTCTGTATGACTTGAAGTGATTTTTTATTTATTTATGTTTTTTTTTCTTACTGGCACCAACTGGTAAGAAATGCACGGAGAGTTTTCCTTGATCACCTCTGAACCTATGTGCAATATATTTTCATTAAGTTGCTCAAGGTTCATCTATCAGACTGAAGAGTGCTAATTGGGATCCGAATTTTACATTTACAGAAACTTTGGAGCAAATTAATGGTACAACATCTCTTTTTTAAGTTACTGTAGCCACATCTTACTGGAGCTTAGATAAGTCTACATGTCAGCAATGTACAAGTAGATCTATCCCAGAGGGTATAAGTTCTCATTAAATGAATTGCATAGATATGCTCTTATTTGCTGTGCATCTCAGGGTCTGTGGAATGTAAATGCAGAGGGCTTAGTTCTAAATGAGGAACTTTGCACTGTGTACAGTATATTGTTATGCTTGGTCTCTTCACACGTCCTCTTTGCAGAGACAGGCTAGTGGAAAAATGTTCCCATTCGCTGCTAAAACTGCAGCATGAGCCACCAAGAGACATGCACTAGCGCTACAATTAAGAAAAGAATCTGACACTTCAAAACAGAATAATAAGCCTTTTACTGTTCCTTCTCAAAACAAGAAGTTAATATTCTGTAGTGACTAGTAAAGTCTTGGTTGATATGTTTAATATGCAGGGGCGCCGCTGGGGGGGCGGGGGGTGTTAGGATGATTCTAAGGGCCCAGCACAAACAGGGGGGCCCAGAGAAAATTTTAATATTAAAATCAATATTTGAGGGGCCCAAAAAATTATTTTGTCATAGGGCCCAAAATTTCTAGCAGCGTCCCTGTTAATATGGCACCCCCAGAGTCGACCACTCAGCTGAATGGGAGCTACAGATTCTACTCCTCTCAATGAAGCAAAATCATAGCCTCAAATCTGACCAACAGGATATGAGTTGTTCTCACTCTCATTTGGGTTGCATTACCATCTCCTATCAATTCATTTGGCATGTTCACAGGATATGAATCTGACAGACCAAAATGGCAGATAGACGAGAATTGATGTTGCCAAGAGGCGACGATCCCATGGCACCAAGGTAAACAGTCATTTCTCCTATAATTAATTTTCTTGTTACACCACGAATGAGATTAACAACGGTACCTGAAATGCCCTTTGAGTCATAAAGCGCTGGTGTTGTGGTTTACTGTAACAGTTTGTGATATTTTTATGTGTCAAGTGCCTCCCATAATCCCTTGATACATATAAGGTTCTCTTATCAGTTAGATAGAAGAGGAGCTGAATTACTAGTCCTGTT